>JABXNX010000366.1:0-18019 GCA_014843695.1 Archivesica marissinica | reverse complement strand
ATTCCAGTGTTAAACCAGTATCACACAGGTGTTCCAGTGTTACACCAGTATCACACTGGTGTTCCAGTGTTAAATCAGTATCATTCAGGTGCTTCAGTGTTATACCAATATCACACAGGTGTTCTAGTGTTATACCAATATCACACAAGTATTCCAGTGTTATACCAATATCACACAAGTTTTCCAATGTTAAACCAGTATCACTCAGGTGTTTCAGTGTTATACCAATATCACACAGGTGTTTCAGTGTTAAACCAATATCACGCATATGTTCTAGTGTTAAACCAGTATCACTCATGTGTTCCAGTGTTAAACCAGTATTACTTTTGTGTTCCAGTTTTAAACATGTAAAACACAGATATACCAGTGTTGTTAAGCCAGTATCACTCATGTGTTTCAGTGTTAAACCAGTATCACGCATATGTTCTAGTGTTAAACCACTATCACTCATGTGTTCTGGGATAGTGTTAGCGACCAGTTATATCAGAGGTTCCAGTGTTAAGGAAGTTATCACGACTGTTCTAGTGTTATAGCATCCGCACCCCGAGCTCCTGAGTCTCATGACGTTTAGTCGTACACACAGTGAGTCAAGCTCAGGTGTCCCTAGGGTACACCGGTTATAACTTAAGCTGTTTAAGACGACAGTGTTAAACCAGTATCACGCATATGTTCTAGTGTTAAACCAGTATCACTCATGTTTTCTAGTGTTACAACAGTATCACTCAGGTGTTCCAGTGTTAAACCAGTATCACTTATGTGTTCCAGTTTTAAACATGTACAACACATGTATTCCAGTGTTGTTAAGCCAGTATCACTCAGGTGTTCCAGTGTCAAACCAGAATCACTCAGGTGTTCCAGTGTTACACCAGTATCACTCATGTGTTCTAGTGTTACACCAGTATCACCCAGGTGTTCCAGTATTAAACCAGTATCATTCATGTGTTACAGTGTTAATCCAGTATCACTCATGTGTTCTAGTGTTAAACCAGTATCACTTAGGTGTTCCAGTGTTAAACCAGTATCATCAATCATGTGTTCTAGTGTTAAACCAGTATCACGCATATGTTCTAGTGTTAAACCAGTATCACTCATGTGTTCTAGTGTTACACCAGTATCACTCAGGTGTTTCAGTGTTAAGCCAGTATCACGAATGTGTTCTAGTGTTACACCAGTATCACTCATGTGTTGTAATCGTACACAAGTATCACTCAGGTGTCCTAGTGTTACACCAGTATCACTCATGTGTTTCAGTGTTAAACCAGTATCACGCATATGTTCTAGTGTTAAACCAGTATCACTCATGTTTTCTAGTGTTACAACAGTATCACTCAGGTGTTCCAGTGTTAAACCAGTATCACTTATGTGTTCCAGTTTTAAACATGTACAACACATGTATTCCAGTGTTGTTAAGCCAGTATCACTCAGGTGTTCCAGTGTCAAACCAGAATCACTCAGGTGTTCCAGTGTTACACCAGTATCACTCATGTGTTCTAGTGTTACACCAGTATCACCCAGGTGTTCCAGTATTAAACCAGTATCACTCATGTGTTACAGTGTTAATCCAGTATCACTCATGTGTTCTAGTGTTAAACCAGTATCAATCAGGTGTTCCAGTGTTAAACCAGTATCATCAATCATGTGTTCTAGTGTTAAACCAGGATCACGCATGTGTTCCAGTGACAAATCAGTACCAGCTAGGTGTGCCAGTGTTACACCAGTATCATTCAGGTTTTATAGTGTTACACCAGTATCTCTCAGACGTTCCAGTGTTAAACCAGTATCACAAAGGTATTCCAGTGTTACACCAGTATCACTCAGGTATTCCAGTGTTAAACCAGTATCACTCGTGTGTTCCAGTGTTGAACCAGTATCATACAGGCATTCGAGTATTAAACCAGTATCTCTCATGTGTTCGAGTGTTAAACCAGTATCACTCATGTGTTCCAGTGTTAAACCAGTACCAGCTAGGTGTTCCAGTGTTACACCAGTATCACTCAGATGTTCCAGTGTTAAACCAGTATCACTCATGTGTTCCAGTGTTAAACATGTACAACATAGGTATTCCAGTGTTGTTAAACCAGTGCCACACAGGTGTGCCGGTGTTAAACCAGTATCACTCAGGTGTTCCAGTGTTAAACCTGTATCACTCATGTGTTCCAGTGTTAACCCAGTATCCCTCAGGTATTCCAGTATTAAACCAGTATCACACAGGTATTCCAGTGTTAAACAAGTATCACTCAGGTGTTTCAGTATTATACCAATATTAAACAAGTATTCCAGTGTTAAACCAGTATCAATCAGGTGTTCCTGTGTTAAACAAGTATCACATAGGTATTGCAGTATTAAACCAGTATCACTCAGGTGTTTCAGTGTTATACCAATATAACACAGGTGTACCAGTATTAAATCAGTATCACTCAAGTGTTCAAGTGTTTATCCCGTGTCAATCAGTGTGTGTTCCTAGTGTTTTAAACCAGTATCACTCAGGTGTTTCAGTGTTATACCAATATCACACAGGTGTTCCAGTGTTAAACCAGTATCACTCAGGTGTTTCAGTGTTATACCAATATCACACAGGTGTTCCAGTGTTAAACCAGTATCACTCAGGTGTTTCAGTGTTATACCAATATCACACAGGTGTACCAGTGTTAAATCAGTATCACTCAAGTGTTCCAGTGTTTAACCAGTTGTCACTCAGGTGTTCCAGTGTTAACGCAGTATCATTCAGGTGTCCCAGTGTTAGGCCAGTATCACTCATGTGTTCTAGTGTTAAACCAGTATTACTCATGTGTTCTAGTGTTAAACCAGTATCCCTCATGTGTTCTAGTGATACACCAGTATCACTCATGTGTTCTAGTATTACACCAGTATCACTCAAGGTGTGTCCCAGTGGTAAACCAGGATCAATCAGGTTTCCAGTGTTAAACCAGAACAAAAGGCTTAGAGTGTTAAACCAATATCACTCATGTGTTCCAGTGTTAAATCAGTACCAGCTAGGTGTGCCAGTGTTACACCAGTATCATTCAGGTGTTCTAGTGTTACGCCAGTATCACTCAGGCTTTCCAGTGTTAAATCAATATCACTCAGGTGTTCCAGTGTTAAACCAGTATCACTTGTGTGTTCCAGTGTTAAACCAGTATCACTCGTGTGTTCGAGTGTTAAACCAGTATCACTCAGGTGTTCGAGTGTTAAACCAGGATCACACAGGTGTTCCAGTGTTAAACCAGGATCACTCGGGTATTCCAGTGGCAAGCAAGTATCACACAGGTGTACCAGTCTTAAGCCAGTATCACGCATGTGTTCCATTGTTAAACAAGTATCACTCAGGTAGTCCAGTGTTAAACCAGTATCACTCATGTGTTTTAGTGTTAAACCAGTATCACTCATGTGTTCTAGTGTTAAACCAGTATCACTCAGGTTTCCAGTGTTAAACCAGTATAACTCATGTGTTCCAGTTTTAAACATGTACAACACAGGTATTCCAGTGTTGTTAAGCCAGTATCACTCAGGTGTTCCAGTGTCAAACCAGAATCATCAGGTGTTCCAGTGTTAAACCAGTATCATTCAGGTGTCCCAGTGTTAAACCAGTATAACTCAGGTGTTCCAGTGTTTAACCGGTTGTCACTCAGGTGTTCCAGTGTTAAACAAGTATCACTCAGGTGTTCCAGTGTTAAACCAGTATCACTCATGTGTTTCGGTGTTAAACCAGTATCACTCTTGTGTTCTAGTGTTAAACCATTATCATTCATGTGTTCTAGTGTTAAACCAGTATCACTCAGGTGTTCCAGTGTTAAACCAGTATCATCAGGTGTTCCATTTTTAAACATGTACAACTAGGTTTCCAGTGTTGTTAAACCAGTGCCACACAGGTGTGCCAGTGTTAAACCAGTATCACTCAGGTGTTCCAGTGTTAAACCAGTATCACTCATGTGTTCCAGTGTTAAACCAGTATCACTCATGTGTTCCAGTGTTAAACCAGTATCACTCAGGTATTTCAGTATTATACCAGTATCACACAAGTATTCCAGTGTTAAACCAGTATCAATCAGGTGTTCCTGTATTAAACAAGTATCACACAGGTATTCCAGTATTAAACCAGTATCACTCAGGTGTTTCAGTGTTATACCAATATCACACAGGTGTACCAGTGTTAATCAGTATCACTCAGGTGTTCCAGTGTTAACCCAGTATCATTCAGGTGTCCCAGTGTTAAACCAGTATAACTCAGGTGTTCCAGTGTTAAACCAGGATCACACAGGTGTTCCAGTGTTAAACCAGAATCACTGAGATGGTTCCAGTGTTTTAAACCAGTATCAATCATGTGTTCTAGTGTTAAACCAGTATCACGCATGTATTCCAGTGTTAAATCAGTACCAGCTAGGTGTGCCACTGTTACACCAGTATCATTCAGGTGTTCTAGAGTTACACCTGTATCACTCAGGCGTTCCAGTGTTAAACCAGTATCACTCAGGTGTTTCAGTGGTAAACCAGTATCAATCAGGTATTCCAGTGTTAAACCAGTATCACTCGTGTGTTCCAGTGTTAAACCAGTATCACTCATGTGTTCCAGTGTTAAATCAGTACTAGCTAGGTGTGCCAGTGTTACACCCGTATCATTCAGGTGTTCTAGTGTTACGCCAGTATCACTCAGGCGTTCCAGTTTTAAACCAGTATCACTCAGGTGTTCCAGTGTTAAACCAGTATCACTCGTGTGTTCCAGTGTTAAACCAGTATCACACAGACATTCGAGTGTTACACCAGTATCACACAGGTGTTCCAGTGTTAAACCAGAATCACTGAGATGTTCCAGTTTTAAAACAGGATCACTCATGTGTTCCAGTGTTAAACCAGTATCAATCATGTGTTCTAGTGTTAAACCAGTATCACGCATGTATTCCAGTGTTAAATCAGTACCAGCTAGGTGTGCCACTGTTACACCAGTATCATTCAGGTGTTCTAGTGTTACACCTGTATCACTCAGGCGTTCCAGTGTTAAACCAGTATCACTCAGGTGTTTCAGTGGTAAACCAGTATCAATCAGGTATTCCAGTGTTAAACCAGTATCACTCGTGTGTTCCAGTGTTGAACCAGTATCATACAGGCATTCGAGTATTAAACCAGTATCTCTCATGTGTTCGAGTGTTAAACCAGTATCACTCATGTGTTCCAGTGTTAAACCAGTACCAGCTAGGTGTTCCAGTGTTACACCAGTATCACTCAGATGTTCCAGTGTTAAACCAGTATCACTCATGTGTTCCAGTGTTAAACATGTACAACATAGGTATTCCAGTGTTGTTAAACCAGTGCCACACAGGTGTGCCGGTGTTAAACCAGTATCACTCAGGTGTTCCAGTGTTAAACCTGTATCACTCATGTGTTCCAGTGTTAACCCAGTATCACTCAGGTATTCCAGTGTTAAACCAGTATCACACAGGTATTCCAGTGTTAAACAAGTATCACTCAGGTGTTTCAGTATTATACCAATATCACACAAGTATTCCAGTGTTAAACCAGTATCAATCAGATGTTCCTGTGTTAAACAAGTATCACTCAGGTGTTTCTGTGTTATACCAATATAACACAGGTGTACCAGTATTAAATCAGTATCACTCAAGTGTTCAAGTGTTTATCCAGTTGTCAATCAGGTGTTCCAGTGTTAAACCAGTATAACTCAGGTGTTCCAGTGTTAAACCAGTATCACACAGGTGTTCCAGTGTTAAACCAGTATCATTCACGTGTTCCAGTGTTAAAGCAGGATCACACAGGTGTTCCAGTGTTAAACCAGAATCACTCAGGTGTTCCAGTTTTAAACCAGGATCACTCATGTGTTCCAGTGTTAAACCAGTATCACGCATGTGTGCCAGTGTTAAATCAGTACCAGCTAGGTGTGCCAGTGTTACACAAGTATCATTCAGGTGATCTAGTGTTAAACCAGTAGCAATCATGTGTTCTAGTGTTAAACCAGTATCACGCATGTGTTCCAGTGTTAAATCAGTACCAGCTAGGTGTGCCAGTGTTACACCAGTATCACTCTGGCGTTCCAGTGTTAAACCAGTATTACTCAGGTGTTCCAGTGGTAAACCAGTATCAATCAGGTATTCCAGTGTTAAACCAGTAACACACAGGCATTCGAGTGTTAAACCAGTATCACTCATGTGTTCCAGTGTTAAATAAGTACCAGCTAGGTGTGCCAGTGTTACACCAGTATCATTCAGGTGTTCTAGTGTTACGCCAGTATCACTCAGGCGTTCCAGTGTTAAACCAGTATCACTCAGGTGTTCCAGTGTTAAACCAGTATCACTCGTGTGTTCCAGTGTTAAACTAGTATCACACAGGCATTCTAGTGTTAAACCAGTATCACTCAGGTGTTCCAGTGTTAAACCAGGATCACACAGGTGTTCCAATGTTAAACCAGGATCACTCAGGTATTCCAGTGGCAAGCCAGTATCACGCAGGTGTACCAGTCTTAAGCAAGTATCAAGCATGTGTTCCATTGTTAAACAAGTATCACTCAGGTAGTCCAGTGTTAAACCAGTATCACTCATGTGTTTCAGTGTTAAACCAGTATCACGCATATGTTCTAGTGTTAAACCAGTATCACTAATGTTTTCTAGTGTTACACCAGTATCACTCAGGTTTCCAGTGTTAAACCAGTATCACTCATGTGTTCCAGTTTTAAACATGTACAACACAGGTATTCCAGTGTTGTTAAGCCAGTATCACTCAGGTGTTCCAGTGTCAAACCAGAATCACTCAGGTGTTCCAGTGTTAAACCAGTATCATTCAGGTGTCCCAGTGTTAAACCAGTATAACTCAGGTGTTCCAGTGTTAAACCAGTATCACTCAGGTGTTCCAGTGTTAAACAAGTATCACTCAGGTAGTCCAGTGTTAAACCAGTATCACTCATGTGTTTCGGTGTTAAACCAGTATCACGCATATGTTCTAGTGTTAAACCAGTATCATTCATGTGTTCTAGTGTTACACCAGTATCACTCAGGTGTTCCAGTGTTAAACCAGTATCACTCAGGTGTTCCATTTTTAAACATGTACAACATAGGTATTCCAGTGTTGTTAAACCAGTGCCACACAGGTGTGCCAGTGTTAAACCAGTATCACTCAGGTGTTCCAGTGTTAAACCAGTATCACTCATGTGTTCCAGTGTTAAACCAGTATCACTCATGTGTTACAGAGTTAACCCAGTATCACTCAGGTATTTCAGTATTATACCAATATCACACAAGTATTCCAGTGTTAAACCAGTATCAATCAGGTGTTCCTGTATTAAACAAGTATCACACAGGTATTCCAGTATTAAACCAGTATCACTCAGGTGTTTCAGTGTTATACCAATATCACACAGGTGTACCAGTGTTAATCAGTATCACTCAGGTGTTCCAGTGTTAACCCAGTATCATTCAGGTGTCCCAGTGTTAAACCAGTATAACTCAGGTGTTCCAGTGTTAAACCAGGATCACACAGGTGTTCCAGTGTTAAACCAGAATCACTGAGATGTTCCAGTTTTAAAACAGGATCACTCATGTGTTCCAGTGTTAAACCAGTATCAATCATGTGTTCTAGTGTTAAACCAGTATCACGCATGTATTCCAGTGTTAAATCAGTACCAGCTAGGTGTGCCACTGTTACACCAGTATCATTCAGGTGTTCTAGTGTTACACCTGTATCACTCAGGCGTTCCAGTGTTAAACCAGTATCACTCAGGTGTTTCAGTGGTAAACCAGTATCAATCAGGTATTCCAGTGTTAAACCAGTATCACTCGTGTGTTCCAGTGTTAAACCAGTATCACTCATGTGTTCCAGTGTTAAATCAGTACTAGCTAGGTGTGCCAGTGTTACACCCGTATCATTCAGGTGTTCTAGTGTTACGCCAGTATCACTCAGGCGTTCCAGTTTTAAACCAGTATCACTCAGGTGTTCCAGTGTTAAACCAGTATCACTCGTGTGTTCCAGTGTTAAACCAGTATCACACAGACATTCGAGTGTTACACCAGTATCACACAGGTGTTCCAGTGTTAAACCAGAATCACTGAGATGTTCCAGTTTTAAAACAGGATCACTCATGTGTTCCAGTGTTAAACCAGTATCAATCATGTGTTCTAGTGTTAAGCCAGTATCACGCATGTATTCCAGTGTTAAATCAGTACCAGCTAGGTGTGCCACTGTTACACCAGTATCATTCAGGTGTTCTAGTGTTACACCTGTATCACTCAGGCGTTCCAGTGTTAAACCAGTATCACTCAGGTGTTTCAGTGGTAAACCAGTATCAATCAGGTATTCCAGTGTTAAACCAGTATCACTCGTGTGTTCCAGTGTTAAACCAGTATCACTCATGTGTTCCAGTGTTAAATCAGTACTAGCTAGGTGTGCCAGTGTTACACCAGTATTATTCAGGTGTTCTAGTGTTACGCCAGCATCACTCAGGCGTTCCAGTTTTAAACCAGTATCACTCAGGTGTTCCAGTGTTAAACCAGTATCACTCGTGTGTTCCAGTGTTAAACCAGTATCACACAGGCATTCGAGTGTTACACCAGTATCACTCAGGTGTTCCAGTGTTAAACCAGGATCACTCAGGTATTCCAGTGGCAAGCCAGTATCACACAGGTGTACCAGTCTCAAGCCAGTATCACGCATGTGTTCCATTGTTAAACAAGTATCACTCAGGTAGTCCAGTGTTAAACCAGTATCACTCATGTGTTTCAGTGTTAAACCAGTATCACTCATGTGTTCTAGTGTTACACCAGTATCACTCAGGTTTCCAGTGTTAAACCAGTATCACTCATGTGTTCCAGTTTTAAATATGTACAACACAGGTATTCCAGTGTTGTTAAGCCAGTATCACTCAGGTGTTCCAGTGTCAAACCAGAATCACTCAGGTGTTCCAGTGTTAAACCAGTATCATTCAGGTATCCCAGTGTTAAACCAGTATAACTCAGGTGTTCCAGTGTTAAACCAGTATCACTCAGGTGTTCCAGTGTTAATCCAGTATCACTCAGGTGTTCCAGTGTTAAACCAGGATCACACAGGTGTTCCAGTGTTAAACCAGGATCACTCAGGTGTTCCATTGTTAAACCAGGATCACTCAGGTATTCCAGTTGTAAGCCAGTATCACACATGTGTACCAGTGTTGAGCCAGTATCAAGCAGGTGTTCCATTGTTATACCAATATCACACAGGTGTTTCAGTGTTAAACCAATATCACGCATATGTTCTAGTGTTAAACCAGTATCACTCATGTGTTCCAGTGTTAAACCAGTATCACTTCTGTGTTCCAGTTTTAAACATGTAAAACACAGATATACCAGTGTTGTTAAGCCAGTATCACTCATGTGTTTCAGTGTTAAACCAGTATCACGCATATGTTCTAGTGTTAAACCACTATCACTCATGTGTTCTAGTGTTACTCCAGTATCACTCAGGTGTTCCAGTGTTAAATCAGTATCACTCAGGTGTTCCAGTGTTAAGCCAGTATCACGAATGTGTTCTAGTGTTACACCAGTATCACTCATGTGTTGTAGTCTTACACAGGTATCACTCAGGTGTTCTAGTGTTACACCAGTATCACTCATGTGTTTCAGTGTTAAACCAGTATCATGCATATGTTCTAGTGTTAAACCAGTATCACTCATGTGTTCTAGTGTTACAACAGTATCACTCAGGTGTTCCAGTGTTAAACCAGTATCACTTCTGTGTTCCAGTTTTATACATGTACAACACATGTATTCCAGTGTTGTTAAGCCAGTATCACTCAGGTGTTGCAGTGTCAAACCAGAATCACTCAGGTGTTCCAGTGTTACACAAGTATCACTCATGTGTTCTAGTGTTACACCAGTATCACCCAGGTGTTCCAGTATTAAACCAGTATCACTCATGTGTTCCAGTGTTAATCCAGTATCATTCATGTGCTCTAGTGTTAAACCAGTATCACTCAGGTGTTCCAGTGATAAACCAGTATCATCAATCATGTGTTCTAGTGTTAAACCAGGATCACGCATGTGTTCCATTGTTAAATCAGTACCAGCTAGGTGTGCCAGTGTTACACCAGTATCATTCAGGTGTTATAGTGTTACACCAGTATCACTCAGACGTTCCAGTGTTAAACCAGTATCACACAGGTATTCCAGTGTTACACCAGTATCACTCAGACGTTCCAGTGTTAAACCAGTATCACACAGGTATTCCAGTGTTAAACCAGTATCACTCGTGTGTTCCAGTGTTAAACCAGTATCACACAGGCATTCGAGTGTTAAACCAGTATCTCGCATGTGTTCGAGTGTTAAACCAGGATCACTCATGTGTTCCAGTGTTAAACCAGTACCAGCTAGGTGTTCCAGTGTTACACCAGTATCACTCAGGTGTTCCAGTGTTAAACCAGTATCACTCATGTGTTCCAGTGTTAAACATGTACAACATAGGTATTCCAGTGTTGTTAAACCAGTGCCACACAGGTGTGCCGGTGTTAAACCAGTATCACTCAGGTGTTCCAGTGTTAAACCTGTATCACTCATGTGTTCCAGTGTTAACCCAGTATCCTCAGGTATTCCAGTATTAAACCAGTATCACACAGGTATTCCAGTGTTAAACAAGTATCACTCAGGTGTTTCAGTATTATACCAATATCAAACAAGTATTCCAGTGTTAAACCAGTATCAATCAGGTGTTCCTGTGTTAAACAAGTATCACATAGGTATTGCAGTATTAAACCAGTATCACTCAGGTGTTTCAGTGTTATACCAATATAACACAGGTGTACCAGTATTAAATCAGTATCACTCAAGTGTTCAAGTGTTTAACCAGTTGTCAATCAGGTGTTCCAGTGTTAAACCAGTATAACTCAGGTGTTCCAGTGTTAAACCAGTATCACTCAGGTGTTCCAGTGTTAAACAAGTATCACTCAGGTGTTCCAGTGTTAAACCAGGATCACTCAGGTGTTCCAGTGTTAAACCAGAATCACTCAGGTGTTCCAGTTTTAAACCAGGATCACTCATGTGTTCCAGTGTTAAACCAGTATCAATCATGTGTTCTAGTGTTAAACCAGTATCACGCATGTGTTCCAGTGTTAAATCAGTACCAGCTAGGTGTGCCAGTGTTACACCAGTATCATTCAGGTGTTCTAGTGTTACACCAGTATCACTCTGGCGTTCCAGTGTTATACCAGTATCACTCAGGTGTTCCAGTGGTAAACCAGTATCAATCAGGTATTCCATTGTTAAACCAGTAACACACAGGCATTCGCGTGTTAAATCAGTATTACTCATGTGTTCGAGTGTTAAACCAGTATCACTCGTGTGTTCCAGTGTTAAACCAGTATCACACAGGCATTCGAGTGTTTAAACCAGTATCACTCAGGTGTTCCAGTGTTAAACCAGGATCACACAGGTGTTCCAGTGTTAAACCAGGATCACTCGGGTATTCCAGTGGCAAGCCAGTATCACACAGGTGTACCAGTCTTAAGCAAGTATCTCGCATGTGTTCCATTGTTAAACAAGTATCACTCAGGTAGTCCAGTGTTAAACCAGTATCACTCATGTGTTCTAGTGTTAAACCAGTATCACTCATGTGTTCTAGTGTTACACCAGTATCACTCAGGTTTCCAGTGTTAAACCAGTATAACTCATGTGTTCCAGTTTTAAACATGTACAACACAGGTATTCCAGTGTTGTTAAGCCAGTATCACTCAGGTGTTCCAGTGTCAAACCAGAATCATCAGGTGTTCCAGTGTTAAACCAGTATCATTCAGGTGTCCCAGTGTTAAACCAGTATAACTCAGGTGTTCCAGTGTTAAACCGGTATCACTCAGGTGTTCCAGTGTTAAACAAGTATCACTCAGGTAGTCCAGTGTTAAACCAGTATCACTCATGTGTTTCGGTGTTAAACCAGTATCACGCATATGTTCTAGTGTTAAACCAGTATCACTCATGTGTTGTAGTGTTACACCAGTATCAATCAGGTGTTCCAGTGTTAAACCAGTATCACTCAGGTGTTCCATTTTTAACATGTACAACACAGGTATTCCATTGTTGTTAAGCCAGTATCACTCAGGTGTTCCAGTGTTAAACCAGTATCACACAGACATTCGAGTGTTAAACCTGTATCACTCATGTGTTCGAGTGTTAAACCAGTATCACTCATGTGTTCCAGTGTTAAACGAGTACCAGCTAGGTGTTCCAGTGTTAAACCAGTATCACTCATGTGTTCCAGTGTTAAACATGTACAACATAGGTATTCCAGTGTTGTTAAACCAGTGCCACACAGGTGTGCCAGTGTTAAACCAGTATCACTCAGGTGTTCCAGTGTTAAACCAGTATCACTCATGTGTTCCAGTGTTAAACCAGTATCACTCATGTGTTCCAGAGTTAACCCAGTATCAGTCAGGTATTCCAGTGTTAAACAAGTATCACTCAGGTGTTTCAGTATTATACCAATATCACACAAGTATTCAAGTGTTAAACCAGTATTAATCAGGTGTTCCTGTGTTAAACAAGTATCACACAGGTATTCCAGTATTAAACCAGTATCACTCAGGTGTTTCAGTGTTATACCAATATCACATAGGTGTACCAGTGTTAAATCAGTATCACTCAAGTGTGCCAGTGTTTAATCAGTTGTCACTCAGGTGTTCCAGTGTTAACCCAGTATCATTCAGGTGTCCCAGTGTTAAACCAGTATAACTCAGGTGTTCCAGTGTTAAACCAGTATCATTTAGGTGTTCCAGTGTTAAACCAGAATCACTCAGGTGTTCCAGTTTTAAAACAGGATCACTCATGTGTTCTAGTGTTAAACCAGTATCACGCATGTGTTCCAGTGTTAAATCAGTACCAGCTAGGTGTGCCAGTGTTACACCAGTATCATTCAGGTGTTTCAGTGGTAAATCAGTATCAATCAGGTATTCCAGTGTTAAACCAGTATCACTCGTGTGTTCCAGTGTTAAACCAGTATCACTCATGTGTTCCAGTGTTAAATCAGTACTAGTTAGGTGTGCCAGTATTACACCAGTATCATTCAGGTGTTCTAGTGTTACGCCAGTATCACTCAGGCGTTCCAGTGTTAAACCAGTATCACTCAGGTGTTCCAGTGTTAAACCAGTATCACTCGTGTGTTCCAGTGTTAATCCAGTATCACACAGACATTCGAATGTTACACCAGTATCACTCAGGTGTTCCAGTGTTAAACCAGGATCACACAGGTGTTCCAGTGTTAAACCAGGATCACTCAAGTATTCCAGTGGCAAGCCAGTATCACACAGGTGTACCAGTCTTAAGCCAGTATCACGCATGTGTTTCAGTGTTAAACCAGTATCACTCATGTGTTCTAGTGTTACACCAGTATCACTCAGGTTTCCAGTGTTAAACCAGTATCACTCATGTTTTCCAGTTTTAAATATGTACAACACAGGTATTCCAGTGTTGTTAAGCCAGTATCACTCAGGTGTTCCAGTGTCAAACCAGAATCACTCAGGTGTTCCAGTGTTAAACCAGTATCATTCAGGTGTCCCCGTGTTAAACCAGTATAACTCAGGTGTTCCAGTGTTAATCCAGTATCACTCAGGTGTTCCAGTGTTAAACCAGGATCACACAGGTGTTCCAGTGTTAAACCAGGATCACTCAGGTGTTCCATTGTTAAACCAGGATCACTCAGGTATTCCAGTGGTAAGCCAGTATCACACATGTGTACCAGTGTTAAGCCAGTATCACGCAGGTGTTCCATTGTTAAACAAGTATCACTCGGGTAGTCCAGTGTTAAACCAGTATCACTCATATATTCCAGTGTTAAACCGGTATCACCTAGGTGTTCCAGTGTTAAACCAGTACCAGCTATGTGTTCCAGTAAAGAAAAATCCGACCTAAAGCGTTTTTAAAATATTTTAACAATATTATAACCTTATGTTAACTATGCTAGTGGAGTTTTCTTTCGGTATTCTCTGCAGCTGAATTTTTCGTAGCAAATCAATATAGCATAGACACAAATGTTCTTAAATCTCTTATAGTTGTTTAATTGAAATTGCTGTGGTTAAGACATGACACTGGCACAACGTGCATCTTCAACTTTAGGAACATCTCCCCACAAATTTCTAAAATAAAATCAACCAGACGTGTTGTATACCCAATAGTGTGACCAATTATCGACATGATACATCCCGGTCTTACGGAAGCAGTGCCCCTACCAAGACACAACCCGTCTCAAACAGATCTAGCCCCACCCCTTCTTTAATAGCTGTGCACGTGCAATCGATATATTATTATATATATATATAAACTTTCTAATCAAGTTTTTATATTGTCAAACTACTGTTGCGATCACATGTTGTAATCTTGTGAAATGCACATTTCGGAAAGCCCTTTTCCAAAACAATGTTGGAAATTCAAAGCATATAATGTTATATTATGTACCAATACTATATAAGTCACATAGTACAATTCCATATATAGTCAGCTATACAATTCAATCAATGACTTTTTATAATTCATGATTATATCAATACTAATGATCGATGCAATACATGCATATTGCTGCAGAAACATACCACTATGATACATATCCATTTACACTAGATCTGGCGGATATGTAGTCCAGTGGTTAATACGTTGGACTGGTATTCCAGGTATAGCAGGTTCGATCCCCCGTCTGATACTAATACAATTATTAACATATGGCACTTCAAACCGAGGTCTCTTGTCGGTGTTTTACACCTTGCACGTAAAAGAACCAGAATATATTCTGGAATGGGTTTCTCTCTGTCTCATTGCACTTTCCTCCAAACACTAAAATGTTTAATCTCTTCAGTAGGCGTCGCTAGTATGGGCAACCGGTAGCGACGATAAATAAACGTAAAACACACACATGTATACAAGTGTCCATATCAATATACATCCACTTTCTGAACATAATTTATTTAAATTATACACTAACAGTTTCAGGCACTATGTTAAGCTATTAAATATCCGTTACATGCATGCCTATATCTTCTATTTCTTCAGTCCGTTCTTCCGGTGTGCCGCCTATATTTTTTGACCCTGATACGGCCAAGACGGAATTTATGTTAGAAAATGCCAGTCCTGGGATTATTGTGTTCACTGTCATAGCAACAGATCAAGATGGCGATAAGCTTACATATTCCAAGGTTAGTAAATCAGTTTAATATAATAGTAATATAGTTAGTTTCATATATTAGTGATGGAACCTATGCTCGGCGTAAATCTCACATATAATGACCAGTATACAATGTTAATTGCACTTGCCGTATATTATTAATTTCTTAAGTCGTGAAAACAACTTTCAAAACACTCTTGTGGACAGTTTTAGCTTCATCACGCGACCTTGCTGCTCAATACAGCTATCGCAACGGTGTCGGTCGACACCCGTTTATATGGCGAACTAAATACTTCAGGACACCTATGCACGGCGTACTTGTTATTTATTTTATTTATCCACCATAACTTGTTGAATATCTTATTTTGATATAGTACATGATTGAGTAAAAACATTTACTGGTCTTAATCAGAAATAGTATAGAAACTATGTTTCGGGTTAGTGTAGATTTTTATAATTCGGATAGCTACCCGAATTGCTCATACACCGTAACAGTTTCGCTGGAAATATTCTCCCAATGATTTGCTTGTTTATATTCGTGTGCTGGACCAGTCATGTGACAGTTGCATCAGCCTACATATACACGCAACGGAATGTTATTGAACTATACTTCAGCTCTGTCGGCGAAATAAGCCTAGCACTATATAAATATGTTAAATACGGATGAAAATGGGAATACGCCGAGCATAGGTTCCACCACTCTATTAATAATAAATCTATTTTCGCCACAAATGTAAGTGTTTCAGACACACTAATGTACTCGTAAGTATTCTGAAGGCTAATGTTAATAATACAGTCAAACCTGTCTTAAGCAGCCAGTCACGGGAATCACAGAAAGTGGCTGCTTAGCACAGGTGGCTGCTTAATAGAGGTCAAATGTATAATAAAACAGCAAATTGGGAATGTGGCAACTGGCTGCTTAATACAGGTTGTCTGCTTATTCTACCATTTCTTCTTTCTTCCGAGTCAATCTCAGTTTCAACCTTTTAAATTAGTTACTATATGTACTTGTTTCACCTTAATCCTTTCTTAATCTTATTTATATTCTAATTTACAGTTCATGATTAAAACGCTTACCTACCATAAATTCAAATTTATATGAATAGTTTAGAAAATAATACAACACTGTCATATCGCAATTGCATTAAGTACCTTGCCATAGGAGAATACCTCTATAAGTTATAATAGCTTTCGTTCTAATCACTTTTCATTCGTGTATCTACATTTGTGTAAATTGTATATTTGTATATACGTAATAGGTTAACGTTTATTAGTACGTACTTACACAATTAAATTGGTCAGACACGGCGCATGCGTACTAATAAACATTAACCTGCTTAGTGTTTTAAATTATTTGTGTTCACTCACTCTCTACATGTCTGCGCCCTCTTTCGTCCCGCGGCATTGATTGACACCCCGAAACATCAAAATCGCGCCTGTCATCTCTTAAATACTTACTAATAAACTTTAACCTGATTAGTGTTTTAAAGCTGATTTACTAAAATAAATTCATTCAAAGTTTGAAAAATGCTGCCATCTCATTGGACCAAAAATACGTTCAAAGGGATGTCAAAACCGGTCAGAATTAATAACCCGTTAACTGAACATTCGTACGGTCGGTTAGCTGCATAGTTTTGCATGTAGCTTACGTTTCCAAATTGTTCAAAGTTTTGTCGGTGCTAAATAAGTATAAATGTTAAAGTAAGTTTCTAGTCATTATACTTAAAATATAAGAGATATAATCGGATATGTATGTATGGTACTTGACAACTATATACATCTGTATTGATACATACAATGTCCAGCTATATGTATAATACAGTTCACAGGCAAGCAATGCATCGTCGCCTTTGACAAAACGCTTAATTAACCGTCAAATTAAATATAATCTTGTAAAAAAGATATTTGTGTTTATTGGAATTTCATTTGAATTAATTTCAAAGCGTCATCATGCGATCTAACTATTAATAGTAACATCTTTATTTTTATTACATGGATAAGTCATTAAGACAAGATAAAGATCACCATGTACGTACAATCTCAATTAAGCGAATCGTTTTGCAGAAAAGTAATGTTAATTGTGAAAGGGCATCCAGTGAGTAGAATGAATGTGTTTCTATGTCGAAAAAATTGTCTTTACTGAAACTTTTTCATGAAAACTTTTGATAAAAATAAATTTGATATAATACAGTCTATGATCTGATATGGAATGTAGACTGCTTCTCAACCAACATCATCAGCATGGATGCCGCCGTCCTTGAGTGTTTCTGCCCTTTAATTCCATGGACACTCTGGTTGCGGTGGGCCCACAGTGGTGATCAGTCACTGCGCGTTGGTTGATTGCTTCCAGCTCTTCTTCTCTCGTCTCAGCCACAGCCAGCTTGAAGCCCGTTCAGCTGCTTGGCTCAGTGTCTGGATATCCATCCTTTTCTCTCTACCAGTAGTCCCAACTGCTGTCATCAGTCTGCAAACGGACTGTGAACAGAAGCCTCTCGCGCCTACTTCTACTGGGAACAGCCAAGTACGCCAACCTAATTAAATGAAATGCGATAGAGTAAGTCATATCTGCACATTGTTTTATAGAAGTGTTGTCATTAATTGTCTCATTCCCACTTTTCTACTATACTAGACGCTTTCATATATCATCATATTCCATAACATATTTTATATAGTTTCTGTACTGTTCAGCTTTAACATTACTATATGATCATAGTCCTATCATTTAAGTTGCATATATTTTGAGGGCCCCATGGTACATTAACATTTATTATATGAGTTATCTCGTAAAATAAAGTCTTTATTATTGTTATTCTTATTATTATAGAAAGGAATCTGAAGCCATAAGGTATTTTCCTTCATATTTGGTTTTATCATGGTCAACTATTTCAGTATTGCAAGTAAACCAGTGTCTGAG
>JABXNX010000365.1:0-18020 GCA_014843695.1 Archivesica marissinica | reverse complement strand
TATATACAGGACGTGCTGGCTATGTACAGTATAATCTCTATATACAGGACGTGCTGGCTATGTACAGTAGTAATCTATATATACAGGACGTGCTGGCTATGTACAGTAATGTCTCTATATACAGGACGTGCTGGCTATGTACAGTATAATCTCTATATACTGGACGTGCTGGATATGTACAGTAAGAATCTATATATACTGGACGTGCTGGCTATGTACATTAATAATCTATATATACAGGACGTGCTGGCTATGTACATTAATAATCTATATATACAGGACGTGCTGGCTATGTACATTAATAATCTATATATACAGGACGTGATGGCTATGTACAGTAGAATCTATATATATGGACGTGCTGGCTATGTACAGTAAGAATATATATATACTGGACGTGCTGGCTATGTACATTAATAATCTATATATATGGACGTGCTGGCTATGTACATTAATATATCTATATATACTAGGACGTACTGGCTATGTACATAATAATGATAGATATACAGGAAGTGTGGTGTATGTACTAGTAGAATCTCTATATACTGGACGTGCTGGCTATGTACATTAATAATATATATATACAGGACGTGCTGGCTATGTACAGTAAGAATCTATATACACTGGACGTGCTGGCTATGTACATTAATAATCTATATATACTGGACGAGCTTGCTATGTACAGTAGAATATATATATACTGGACGTGCTGGCTATGTACAGTAAGAATCTCTATATACTGGACGTCCTGGCTATGTACAGTAATAATATATATATACAGGATGTGCTGGCTATGTACATTAATAATCTATATATACAGGACGTGCTGGCTATTTACATTAATAATCTATATATAGAGGACGTGCTGGCTATGTACAGTAAGAATCTCCATATACTGGACGTGCTGGATATGTACAGTAAGAATCTATATACAATGGACGTGCTGGCTATGAACAGTATAATCTATATATACTGGACGTGCTGGCTATGTTCAGTAAGAATCTCTATATACTGGACGTGCTGACTATGTACATTAATAATCTATATATACAGGACGTGCTGGCTATGTACAGTAAGAATCTATATATACAGGACGTGCTGGCTATGTACATTAATAATCTATATATACAGGACGTGCTGGCTATGTACATTAATAATCTATATATACAGGACGAGCTGGCTATGTACATTAATAATCTATATATACAGGACGTGCTGGCTATGTACATTAATAATCTATTTATACAGGACGATCTGGCTATGTACAGTAAGAATCTATATATACTGGAGGTGCTGGCTATGTACAGTAAGAATCTATATATACTGGAAGTGCTGGCTATGTACAGTAAGAATCTCCATATACTGGACGTGCTGGATATGTACAGTAAGAATCTATATACACTGGACGTGCTGGCCATGTACAGTATAATCTATATATACTGGACGTGCTGGCTATGTTCAGTAAGAATCTCTATATACTGGACGTGCTGGCTATGTACATTAATAATCTATATATACAGGACGTGCTGGCTATGTACAGTAAGAATCTATATATACAGGACGTGCTGGCTATGTACATTAATAATCTATATATACAGGACGTGCTGGCTATGTACATTAATAATCTATATATACAGGACGTGCTGGCTATGTACATTAATAATCTATATATACAGGACGTGCTGGCTATGTACAGTAGAATCTATATATATTGGACGTGCTGGCTATGTACAGTAAGAATATATATATACTGGACGTGCTGGCTATGTACATTAATAATCTATATATACTGGACGTGCTGGCTATGTACATTAATAATCTATATATACAGGACGTACTGGCTATGTACATTAATAATATAGATATACAGGACGTGCTGGCTATGTACAGTAGAATCTCTATATACTGGACGTGCTGGCTATGTACATTAATAATATATATATACAGGACGTGCTGGCTATGTACAGTAAGAATCTATATATACTGGACGTGCTGGCTATGTACATTAATAATCTATATATACTGGACGAGCTGGCTATGTACAGTAGAATATATATATACTGGACGTGCTGGCTATGTACAGTAAGAATCTCTATATACAGGACGTGCTGGCTATGTACAGTAATAATATATATATACAGGAAGTTCTGGCTATGTACATTAATAATCTATATATACAGGACGTGCTGGCTATGTACATTAATAATCTATATATACTGGACGAGCTTGCTATGTACAGTAGAATATATATATATACTGGACGTGCTGGCTATGTACAGTAAGAATCTCTATATACTGGACGTCCTGGCTATGTACAGTAATAATATATATATACAGGACGTGCTGGCTATGCACAGTAAGAATCTATATATACAGGACGTGCTGGCTATGCACAGTAAGAATCTATATATACAGGACGTGCTGGCTATGTACAGTATAATCTATATATACAGGACGTGCTGGCTATGTACATTAAGAATCTATATATACTGGACGTGCTGGCTATGTATAATAAGAATCTCTATATACTGGACGTGCTGGCTATGTACATTAATAATCTATATATACTAGACGTGCTGGCTATGTACATTAATAATCTATATATACAGGACGTACTGGCTATGTACAGTAAGAATCAATATATACTGGACGTGCTGGCTATGTGCAGTACGAATATATATACACTGGACGTGCTGGCTATGTACAGTAAGAATCTCTATATACTGGACGTGCTGGCTATGTACATTAAGAATCTATATATACTGGACGTGCTGGCTATGTACAGTAATAATCTATATATACAGGACGTGCTGGCTATGTACAGTAAGAATCTATATATACAGGACGTGCTGGCTATGTACATTAAGAATCTATATATACTGGACGTGCTGGCTATGTATAGTAAGAATCTCTATATACTGGATGTGCTGGCTATGTACATTAAAATCTATATATACAGGACGTGCTGGCTATATACATTAATAATCTATATATACAGGACATGCTGGCTATGTACATTAATAATCTATATATACAGGACGTGCTGGCTATGTACATTAATAATCTATATATACAGGACGTGCTGGCTATGTACATTAATAATCTATATATACAGGACGTGCTGGCTGTGTACAGTAGAATCTCTATATACTGGACGTGCTGGCTATGTACATTAATAATCTATATATGCAGGACGTGCTGGCTATGTACATTAATAATCTATATATACAGGACGTGCTGGCTATGTACATTAATAATCTATATATTCAGGACGTGCTGACTATGTACAGTAGAATCTCTATATACTGGACGTGGTGGCTATGTACATTAATAATCTATATATACAGGACGTGCTGGCTATGTACAGTAGAATCTCTATATACAGGACGTGAGGGCTATGTACATTAATAATCTATATATACAGGACGTGCTGGCTATGTACAGTAGAATCTCTATATACAGGACGTTCTGGTTATGTACAGTATAATCTATATATGCAGGACGTGCTGGCTATGTACATTAATAATCTATATATACAGGACGTGCTGGCTATGTACAGTAACGTCTCTATACACAGGACGTGCTGGCTATGTACAGTATAATCTCTATACACTGGACGTGCTGGATATGTACAGTAAGAATCTATATATACTGGACGTGCTGGCTATGTACATTAATAATCTATATATACAGGACGTGCTGGCTATGTACATTAATAATCTATATATACAGGACGTGCTGGCTATGTACATTAATAATCTATATATACAGGACGTGCTGGCTATGTACAGTAGAATCTATATATATTGGACGTGCTGGCTATGTACAGTAAGAATATATATATACTGGACGTGCTGGCTATGTACATTAATAATCTATATATACTGGACGTGCTGGCTATGTACATTAATAATCTATATATACAGGACGTACTGGCTATGTACATTAATAATATAGATATACAGGACGTGCTGGTTATGTACAGTAGAATCTCTATATACTGGACGTGCTGGCTATGTACATTAATAATATATATATACAGGACGTGCTGGCTATGTACAGTAAGAATCTATATACACTGGACGTGCTGGCTATGTACATTAATAATCTATATATACTGGACGAGCTTGCTATGTACAGTAGAATATATATATATACTGGACGTGCTGGCTATGTACAGTAAGAATCTCTATATACTGGACGTCCTGGCTATGTACAGTAATAATATATATATACAGGATGTGCTGGCTATGTACATTAATAATCTATATATACAGGACGTGCTGGCTATTTACATTAATAATCTATATATAGAGGACGTGCTGGCTATGTACAGTAAGAATCTCCATATACTGGACGTGCTGGATATGTACAGTAAGAATCTATATACAATGGACGTGCTGGCTATGAACAGTATAATCTATATATACTGGACGTGCTGGCTATGTTCAGTAAGAATCTCTATATACTGGACGTGCTGACTATGTACATTAATAATCTATATATACAGGACGTGCTGGCTATGTACAGTAAGAATCTATATATACAGGACGTGCTGGCTATGTACATTAATAATCTATATATACAGGACGTGCTGGCTATGTACATTAATAATCTATATATACAGGACGAGCTGGCTATGTACATTAATAATCTATATATACAGGACGTGCTGGCTATGTACATTAATAATCTATTTATACAGGACGATCTGGCTATGTACAGTAAGAATCTATATATACTGGAGGTGCTGGCTATGTACAGTAAGAATCTATATATACTGGAAGTGCTGGCTATGTACAGTAAGAATCTCCATATACTGGACGTGCTGGATATGTACAGTAAGAATCTATATACACTGGACGTGCTGGCCATGTACAGTATAATCTATATATACTGGACGTGCTGGCTATGTTCAGTAAGAATCTCTATATACTGGACGTGCTGGCTATGTACATTAATAATCTATATATACAGGACGTGCTGGCTATGTACAGTAAGAATCTATATATACAGGACGTGCTGGCTATGTACATTAATAATCTATATATACAGGACGTGCTGGCTATGTACATTAATAATCTATATATACAGGACGTGCTGGCTATGTACATTAATAATCTATATATACAGGACGTGCTGGCTATGTACAGTAGAATCTATATATATTGGACGTGCTGGCTATGTACAGTAAGAATATATATATATACTGGACGTGCTGGCTATGTACATTAATAATCTATATATACTGGACGTGCTGGCTATGTACATTAATAATCTATATATACAGGACGTACTGGCTATGTACATTAATAATATAGATATACAGGACGTGCTGACTATGTACAGTAGAATCTCTATATACTGGACGTGCTGGCTATGTACATTAATAATATATATATACAGGACGTGCTGGCTATGTACAGTAAGAATCTATATACACTGGACGTGCTGGCTATGTACATTAATAATCTATATATACTGGACGAGCTTGCTATGTACAGTAGAATATATATATACTGGACGTGCTGGCTATGTACAGTAAGAATCTCTATATACATGACGTCCTGGCTATGTACAGTAATAATATATATATACAGGATGTTCTGGCTATGTACATTAATAATCTATATATACAGGACGTGCTGGCTATGTACATTAATAATCTATATATACAGGACGTGCTGGCTATGTACAGTAGAATCTCTATATACTGGACGTGCTGGCTATGTACATTAATAATCTATATATGCAGGACGTGCTGGCTATGTACATTAATAATCTATATATACAGGACGTGCTGGCTATGTACATTAATACTCTATATATTCAGGACGTGCTGACTATGTACAGTAGAATCTCTATATATTGGACGTGCTGGCTATGTACATTAATAATCTATATATACAGGACGTGCTGGCTATGTACAGTAGAATCTCTATATACAGGACGTGAGGGCTATGTACATTAATAATCTATATATACAGGACGTGCTGGCTATGTACAGTATAATCTCTATATACAGGACGTTCTGGTTATGTACAGTATAATCTATATATGCAGGACGTGCTGGCTATGCATATTAATAATCTATATATACAGGACGTGCTGGCTATGTACAGTAACGTCTCTATACACAGGACGTGCTGGCTATGTACAGTATAATCTCTATACACTGGACGTGCTGGATATGTACAGTAAGAATCTATATATACTGGACGTGCTGGCTATGTACATTAATAATCTATATATACAGGACGTGCTGGCTATGTACATTAATAATCTATATATACAGGACGTGCTGGCTATGTACATTAATAATCTATATATACAGGACGTGCTGGCTATGTACAGTAATAATCTATATATACTGGACGTGCTGGCTATGTACATTAATATCTATATATACAGGACGTACTGGCTATGTACATTAATAATCTAGATATACAGGACGTGCTGGCTATGTACAGTAGAATCTCTATATATGGACATGCTGGCTATGTACATTAATAATATATATATACAGGACGTGCTGGCTATGTACAGTAAGAATCTATATACACTGGACGTGCTGGCTATGTACATTAATAATCTATATATACTGGACGAGCTTGCTATGTACAGTAGAATATATATATACTGGACGTGCTGGCTATGTACAGTAAGAATCTCTATATACTGGACGTCCTGGCTATGTACAGTAATAATATATATATATACAGGATGTGCTGGCTATGTACATTAATAATCTATATATACAGGACGTGCTGGCTATGTACATTAATAATCTATTTATACAGGACGAGCTGGTTATGTACAGTAAGAATCTATATATACTGGAAGTGCTGGCTATGTACAGTAAGAATCTGTATATACTGGATGTGCTGGCTATGTACAGTAGAATCTCTATATACTGGATGTGCTGGCTATGTACATTAATAATATATATATACAGGACGTGCTGGCTATGTACAGTAAGAATCTATATACACTGGACGTGCTGGCTATGTACATTAATAATCTATATATACTGGACGAGCTTGCTATGTACAGTAGAATATATATATACTGGACGTGCTGGCTATGTACAGTAGATTCTCTATACACAGGATGTGCTGGCTATGTACAGTAAGAATCTATATATACTGGAAGTGCTGTCTATGTACAGTAAGAATCGCTATATACTGGATGTTGGCTATGTACAGTAAGAAGCTCTATATACTGGACGTGCTGGCTATGTACATTAATAATCTATATACTGGACGTGCTGGCTATGTACAGTAAGAATCTATATATACAGGACGTGCTGGTTATATACAGTATAATCTATATATACAGGACGTGCTGGCTATGTACATTAATAATCTATATATACTGGACGTGCTGGCTATGTACATTAATAATCTATATATACAGGACGTACCGGCTATGTACATTAATAATATAGATATACAGGACGTGCTGACTATGTACAGTAGAATCTCTATATACTGGACGTGCTGGCTATGTACATTAATAATATATATATACAGGACGTGCTGGCTATGTACAGTAAGAATCTATATACACTGGACGTGCTGGCTATGTACATTAATAATCTATATATACTGGACGAGCTTGCTATGTACAGTAGAATATATATACACTGGACGTGCTGGCTATCTACAGTAAGAATCTCTATATACATGACGTCCTGGCTATGTACAGTAATAATATATATATACAGGATGTGCTGGCTATGTGCATTAATAATCTATATATACAGGACGTGCTGGCTATGTACAGTAAGAATCTATATATACTGGACGTGCTGGCTATGTACATTAATAATCTATATATACAGGACGTGCTGGCTATGTACAGTAAGAATCTCCATATACTGGACGTGCTGGATATGTACAGTAAGAATCTATATACACTGGACGTGCTGGCTATGTACAGTATAATCTATATATACTGGACGTGCTGGCTATGTTCAGTAAGAATCTCTATATACTGGACGTGCTGGCTATGTACATTAATAATCTATATATACAGGACGTGCTGGCTATGTACAGTAAGAATCTATATATACAGGACGTGCTGGCTATGTACATTAATAATCTATATATACAGGACGTGCTGGCTATGTACATTAATAATCTATATATACAGGACGTGCTGGCTATGTACATTAATAATCTATATATACAGGACGTGCTGGCTATGTACAGTAAGAATCTATATATACTGGACGTGCTGGCTATGTACAGTAAGAATCTGTATATACTGGACGTGCTGGCTATGTACAGTAAGAATCTATATATACTGGACGTGCTGGCTATGTACAGTAGAATCTCTATATACTGGATGTGCTGGCTATGTACATTAATAATATATATATACAGGACGTGCTGGCTATGTACAGTAAGAATCTATATACACTGGACGTGCTGGCTATGTACATTAATAATCTATATATACTGGACGAGCTTGCTATTTACAGTAGAATATATATATACTGGACGTGCTGGCTATGTACAGTAAGAATATCTATATACATGACGTCCTGGCTATGTACAGTAATAATATATATATACAGGATGTGCTGGCTATGTACATTAATAATCTATATATACAGGACGTGCTGGCTATTTACATTAATAATCTATATATACAGGACGTGCTGGCTATGTACAGTAAGAATCTATATATACTGGACGTGCTGCTATGTACAGTAAGAATCTCCATATACTGGACGTGCTGGATATGTACAGTAAGAATCTATATCCAATGGACGTGCTGGCTATGTACAGTATAATCTATATATACTGGACGTCCTGGCTATGTACATTAATAATCTATATATACAGGACGAGCTGGCTATGTACATTAATAATCTATATATACAGGACGTGCTGGCTATGTACATTACTAACCTATTTATACAGGACGAGCTGGCTATGTACAGTAAGAATCTATATATACTGGACGTGCTGGCTATGTACAGTAATAATCTATATATACTGGAAGTGCTGGCTATGTACAGTAAGAATCTATATATACAGGACGTGCTGGCTATGTACAGTAGAATCTCTATATACTGGACGTGCTGGCTATGTACATTAATAATCTATATATACAGGACGTGCTGGCTATGTACATTAATACTCTATATATACAGGACGTGCTGGCTATGTACAGTAAGAATCTATATATACAGGACGTGCTGGCTATGTACAGTAAGAATCTATATATACTGGAAGTGCTGGCTATGTACAGTAAGAATCTATATATACTGGACGTGCTGGCTATGTACAGTAAGAATCTATATATACTGGACGTGCTGGCTATGTACAGTATAATCTATATATACAGGACGTGCTGGCTATGTACAGTAAGAATATATATATACTGGACGTGCTGGCTATATGCAGTAGAATATCTATACACTGGACGTGCTGGCTATGTACAGTAGAATCTCTATACACTGGACGTGCTGGCTATGTACAGTAGAATATATATACACTGGGTGTGCTGGCTATGTACAGTAGATTCTCTATACACAGGATGTGCTGGCTATGTACAGTAATAATCTATATATACTGGAAATGCTGTCTATGTACAGTAAGAATCGCTATATACTGGATGTTGGCTATGTACAGTAAGAAGCTCTATATACTGGACGTGCTGGCTATGTACATTAATAATCTATATACTGGACGTGCTGGCTATGTACAGTAAGAATCTATATATACAGGACGTGCTGGTTATATACAGTATAATCTATATATACAGGACGTGCTGGCTATGTACATTAATAATCTATATATACTGGACGTGCTGGCTATGTACATTAATAATCTATATATACAGGACGTACTGGCTATGTACATTAATAATATAGATATACAGGACGTGCTGACTATGTACAGTAGAATCTCTATATACTGGACGTGCTGGCTATGTACATTAATAATATATATATACTGGACGTGCTGGCTATGTACAGTAGAATCTATATATACTGGACGTGCTGGCTATGTACAGTAAGAATCTCTATATATATGACGTCCTGGCTATGTACAGTAATAATATATATATACAGGACGTGCTGGCTATGTACATTAATAATCTATATATACAGGACGTGCTGGCTATGTACAGTAAGAATCTATATATACTGGACGTGCTGCTATGTACAGTAAGAATCTCTATATACTGGACGTGCTGGATATGTACAGTAAGAATCTATATACACTGGACGTGCTGGCTATGTACAGTATAATCTATATATACTGGACGTGCTGGCTATGTTCAGTAAGAATCTCTATATACTGGACGTGCTGGCTATGTACATTAATAATCTATATAAACAGGACGTGCTGGCTATGTACAGTAAGAATCTATATATACAGGACGTGCTGGCTATGTACATTAATAATCTATATATACAGGACGTGCTGGCTATGTACATTAATAATCTATATATACAGGACGAGCTGGCTATGTACATTAGTAATCTATATATACAGGACGTGCTGGCTATGTACATTAATAATCTATTTATACAGGACGAGCTGGTTATGTACAGTAAGAATCTATATATACTGGAAGTGCTGGCTATGTACAGTAAGAATCTGTATATACTGGATGTGCTGGCTATGTACAGTAAGAATCTATATATACTGGACGTGCTGGCTATGTACAGTAGAATCTCTATATACTGGATGTGCTGGCTATGTACATTAATAATATATATACAGGACGTGCTGGCTATGTACAGTAAGAATCTATATACACTGGACGTGCTGGCTATGTACATTAATAATCTATATATACTGGACGAGCTTGCTATGTACAGTAGAATATATATATACTGGACGTGCTGGCTATGTACAGTAAGAATATCTATATACATGACGTCCTGGCTATGTACAGTAATAATATATATATATACAGGATGTGCTGGCTATGTACATTAATAATCTATATATACAGGACGTGATGGCTATTTACATTAATAATCTATATATACAGGACGTGCTGGCTATGTACAGTAAGAATCTCCATATACTGGACGTGCTGGCTATGTACAGTATAATCTATATATACTGGACGTCCTGGCTATGTTCAGTAAGAATCTCTATATACTGGACGTGCTGGCTATGTACATTAATAATCTATATATACAGGACGTGCTGGCTATGTAGAGTAAGAATCTATATATACAGGACGTGCTGGCTATGTACATTAATAATCTATATATACAGGACGTGCTGGCTATGTACATTAATAATCTATATATACAGGACGAGCTGGCTATGTACATTAATAATCTATATATACAGGACGTGCTGGCTATGTACATTACTAACCTATTTATACAGGACGAGCTGGCTATGTACAGTAAGAATATATATATATATACAGGACGTGCTGGCTATGTACATTAATAAGCTATATATACCAGACGTGCTTGCTAGGTACAGTAAGAATCTCTATATACAGGACGTCCTGGTTATGTACAGTATATTCTATATATTGGACGTGCTGGCTATGTACATTAAGAATCTATATATACAGGACGTTCTGGCTATGTACAGTAGAATCTCTATATACTGGACGTGCTGGCTATGTACAGTAGAATATCTATATACTGGACGTGCTGGCTATGTACAGTAAGAATCTCCATACACTGGACGTGCTGGCTATGTACAGTAAGAATCTATATATAGGACGTGCTGGCTATGTACAGTAAGAATCTATATATACAGGACGTGCTGGCTATGTACAGTAAGAATATATATATACAGGACGTGCTGGCTATGTACAGTATAATCTATATATACAGGACTTGCTGGATATGTACATTAAGTATATAAATATATTGGACGTGCTGGCTATGTACAGTAAGAATCTCTATATACTGGACGTGCTGGCTATGTACATTAAGAATCTATATATGCAGGACGTGCTGGCTATGTTCATTAATAATCTATATATACAGGACGTGCTGGCTATGTACAGTAGAATCTATATATATTGGACGTGCTGGCTATGTACAGTAAGAATCTATATATACTGGACGTGCTGGCTGTGTACAGTAAGAATCTATATATAGAGGACGTGCTGGCTATGTACAGTATGAATCTATATATACAGGACGTGCTGGCTATGTACAGTAAGAATCTATATATACAGGAGGTGCTGGCTATGTACAGTATAATCTATATATACAGGACGTGCTGGCTATGTACAGTAAGAATCTCTATATATTGGACGTGCTGGCTATGTACATTAAGAATCTCTATATTCAGGACGTCCTGGTTATGTACAGTATAATCTATATATACAGGACGTGCTGGCGATGTACATTAATAATCTATATATACTAGACGTGCTGGCTATGTATATTAATAATATATATATACAGGACGTGCTGGCTATACATATTAATAATCTATATATACAGGACATGCTGGCTATGTACATTAATAATCTATATATACAGGACGTGCTGGCTATGTACATTAATAATCTATATATACAGGACGTGCTGGCTATGTACATTAATAATCTATATATACAGGACGTGCTGGCTATGTACATTAAGAATCTCTATATACTGGACGTGCTGGCTATGAACAGTAATAATCTATATATACAGGACGTGCTGGCTATGTACAGTAGAATCTCTATATACTGGACGTGCTGGCTATGTACAGTAGAATATCTATATACTGGACGTGCTGGCTATGTACAGTAAGAATCTCTATACACTGGACGTGCTGGCTTTGTACATTAAGAATCTATATATACTGGACGTGCTGGCTATGTACATTGATAATCTATATATACAGGACGTACTGGCTATGTACATTAATAATCTATATATATACAGGACGTGCTGGCTATGTACAGTATAATCTATATATACAGAACGTGCTGGCTATGTACATTAAGAATCAATATATACTGGACGTGCTGGCTATGTACTGTAAGAATATCTATATACTGGACGTGCTGGCTATGTTCATTAACAATCTATATATACAGGACGTGCTGGCTATGTACATTAATAATCTATATATACTGGACGTGCTGGCTATGTACATTAAGAATCTCTATATACAGGACGTGCTGGCTATGTACATTAATAATCTATATATACTGGACGTGCTGGCTATGTACATTAATAATCTATATATACAGGACGTGCTGGCTATGTACATTAATAATCTATATATACAGGACGTGCTGGCTATGTACATTAATAATCTATATATACAGGACGTGCTGGCTATGTACAGTAATAATCTATATATACAGGACGTGCTGGCTATGTACATTAATAATCTATATATACAGGACGTGCTGGCTATGTACAGTAGAATCTCTATATACTGGACGTGCTGGCTATGTACATTAATAATCTATATATACAGGACGTGCTGGCTATGTACAGTAGAATCTCTATATACAGGACGTGCTGGCTATGTAAGTTAATAATCTATATATACAGGACGTGCTGGCTATGTACAGTATAATCTCTATATACAGGACGTGCTGGCTATGTACATTAATAATCTATATATACAGGACGTGCTGGCTATGTACAGTAGAATCTCTATATACAGGACGTGCTGGCTATGTACAGTATAATCTATATATACAGGACGTGCTGGCTATGTACATTAATAATCTATATATACAGGACGTGCTGGCTATGTACATTAATAATCTATATATACAGGACGTGCTGGCTATGTACAGTAATAATCTATATATACAGGACGTGCTGGCTATGTACAGTAGAATCTATATATACTGGACGTGCTGGCTATGTACAGTAAGAATCTATATACATTGGACGTGCTGGCTATGTACATTAATAATCTATATATACAGGACGTGCTGGCTATGTACATTAATAATCTATATATACTGGACGTGCTGGCTATGTACAGTAAGAATCTATATATACTGGACGTGCTGGCTGTGTACAGTAAGAATCTATATATAGAGGACGTGCTGGCTATGTACAGTATGAATCTATATATACAGGACGTGCTGGCTATGTACAGTATAATCTATATATACAGGACTTGCTGGCTATGTACATTAAGAATATATATATACTGGACGTGCTGGCTATGTACATTAAGAATCTCTATATACAGGACGTGCTGGCTATGTACAGTATAATCTATATATACAGGACGTGCTGGCGATGTACATTAATAATCTATATATACTAGACGTGCTGGCTATGTACATTAATAATCTATATATACAGGACGTGCTGGCTATGTACATTAATAATCTATATATACAGGACGTGCTGGCTATGTACATTAATAATCTATATATACAGGACGTGCTGGCTATGTACATTAATAATCTATATATACAGGACGTGCTGGCTATGTACATTAATAATCTATATATACAGGACGTGCTGGCTATGTACATTAAGAATCTCTATATACTGGACGTGCTGGCTATGTACAGTAATAATCTATATATACAGGACGTGCTGGCTATGTACAGTAGAATCTCTATATACTGGACGTGCTGGCTATGTACAGTAGAATCTCTATATACTGGACGTGCTGGCTATGTACAGTAAGAATCTCTATATACTGGACGTGCTGGCTATGTACATTAATAATCTATATATACAGGACGTGCTGGCTATGTACATTAATAATCTATATATACAGGACGTGCTGGCTATGTACAGTATAATCTATATATACAGGACGTGCTGGCTATGTACATTAAGAATCTATATATACTGGACGTGCTGGCTATGTACAGTAAGAATCTCTATATACTGGACGTGCTGGCTATGTACATTAAGAATCTATATATACAGGACGTGCTGGCTATGTACAGTAATAATCTATATATACTGGACGTGCTGGCTATGTACAGTAAGAATCTCTATATACAGGACGTGCTGGCTATGTACAGTATAATCTATATATACAGGACGTGCTGGCTATGTACATTAATAATCTATATATACTGGACGTGCTGGCTATGTACATTAATAATCTATATATACAGGACGTGCTGGCTATGTACATTAATAATCTATATATACAGGACGTGCTGGCTATGTACATTAATAATCTATATATACAGGACGTGCTGGCTATGTACAGTAATAATCTATATATACTGGACGTGCTGGCTATGTACAGTAAGAATCTATATATACTGGACGTGCTGGCTATGTACAGTAAGAATCTCTATATACTGGACGTGCTGGCTATGTACATTAAGAATCTATATATACTGGACGTGCTGGCTATGTACAGTAAGAATCTATATATACAGGACGTGCTGGCTATGTACAGTAAGAATCTATATATACAGGACGTGCTGGCTATGTACAGTATAATCTATATATACAGGACGTGCTGGCTATGTACATTAAGAATCTATATATACTGGACGTGCTGGCTATGTACAGTAAGAATCTCTATATACTGGACGTGCTGGCTATGTACATTAAGAATCTATATATACAGGACATGCTGGCTATGTACATTAATAATCTATATATACTAGACGTGCTGGCTATGTACAGTAAGAATCTCTATATACAGGACGTGCTGGTTATGTACAGTATAATCTATATATACAGGACGTGCTGGCGATGTACATTAATAATCTATATATACTAGACGTGCTGGCTATGTACATTAATAATCTATATATACAGGACGTGCTGGCTATATACATTAATAATCTATATATACAGGACGTGCTGGCTATGTACATTAATAATCTATATATACAGGACGTGCTGGCTATGTACAGTATAATCTATATATGCAGGACGTGCTGGCTATGTACATTAATAATCTATATATACAGGACGTGCTGGCTATGTACAGTAGAATCTCTATATACTGGACGTGCTGGCTATGTACAGTAAGAATCTCTATATACAGGACGTGCTGGCTATGTACAGTAGAATCTCTATATAACGGACGTGCTGGCTATGTACAGTAAGAATCTCTATACACTGGACGTGCTGGCTATGTACATTAATAATCTATATATACAGGACGTACTGGCTATGTACATTAATAATCTATATATACAGGACGTGCTGGCTATGTACAGTACAATCTCTATATACAGGACGTTCTGGTTATGTACAGTATAATCTATATATGCAGGACGTGCTGGCTATGTACATTAATAATCTATATATACAGGACATGCTGGCTATGTACAGTAGAATCTCTATATACTGGACGTGCTGGCTATGTACAGTAACGTCTCTATACACAGGACGTGCTGGCTATGTACAGTAAAATCTCTATACACTGGACGTGCTGGCTATGTACAATATAATCTCTATACACTGGACGTGCTGGCTATGTACAGTAGAATCTCTATACACTTGACGTGCTGGCTATGTACAGTAAGAATCTATATATACTGGACGTGCTGGCTATGTACAGTAAGAATCTATATATACAGGACGTGCTGGCTATGCACAGTAATAATCTATATATACAGGACGTGCTGGCTATGTACAGTAGAATCTCTATACACTGGACGTGCTGGCTATGTACAGTAGAATCTCTATATACTGGACGTGCTGGCTATGTACAGTAAGAATCTCTATATTCAGGACGTGCTGGCTATGTACAGTAGAATCTCTATATACTGGACGTGCTGGCTATGTACAGTAAGAATCTCTATACACTGGACGTGCTGGCTATGTACATTAAGAATCTATATATACTGGACGTGCTGGCTATGTACATTAATAATCTATATATACAGGACGTACTGGCTATGTACATTAACAATCTATATATACTGGACGTGCTGGCTATGTACAGTAAGAATCTATATATACTGGACGTGCTGGCTATGTACAGTAAGAATATATATACACTGGACGTGCTGGCTATGTACAGTAAGAATCTCTATATACTGGACGTGCTGGCTATGTACATTAAGAATCTATATATACTGGACGTGCTGGCTATGTACAGTAAGAATCTATATATACAGGACGTGCTGGCTATGTACAGTAAGAATCTATATATACAGGACGTGCTGGCTATGTACAGTATAATCTATATATACAGGACGTGCTGGCTATGTACATTAAGAATCTATATATACTGGACGTGCTGGCTATGTATAGTAAGAATCTCTATATACTGGACGTGCTGGCTATGTACATTAATAATCTATATATACTAGACGTGCTGGCTATGTACATTAATAATCTATATATACAGGACGTGCTGGCTATGTACAGTAAGAATCTATATATACTGGACGTGCTGGCTATGTACAGTACGAATATATATACACTGGACGTGCTGGCTATGTACAGTAAGAATCTCTATATACTGGACGTGCTGGCTATGTACATTAAGAATCTATATATACTGGACGTGCTGGCTATGTACAGTAATAATCTATATATACAGGACGTGCTGGCTATGTACAGTAAGAATCTATATATACAGGACGTGCTGGCTATGTACAGTATAATCTATATATACAGGACGTGCTGGCTATGTACATTAAGAATCTATATATACTGGACGTGCTGGCTATGTATAGTAAGAATCTCTATATACTGGACGTGCTGGCTATGTACATTAAAATCTATATATACAGGACGTGCTGGCTATATACATTAATAATCTATATATACAGGACATGCTGGCTATGTACATTAATAATCTATATATACAGGACGTGCTGGCTATGTACATTAATAATCTATATATACAGGACGTGCTGGCTATGTACATTAATAATCTATATATACAGGACGTGCTGGCTATGTACAGTAGAATCTCTATATACTGGACGTGCTGGCTATGTACATTAATAATCTATATATGCAGGACGTGCTGGCTATGTACATTAATAATCTATATATACAGGACGTGCTGGCTATGTACATTAATAATCTATATATACAGGACGTGCTGGCTATGTACAGTAGAATCTCTATATACTGGACGTGCTGGCTATGTACA
>JABXNX010000364.1:0-18022 GCA_014843695.1 Archivesica marissinica | reverse complement strand
AGGAACATAGTACAATATGAAATATCTGTGGGCAATATGGATATATAACACAACAGTTGTTGCAGGAACATAGTACAATATGAAATATCTGTGCACAATATGGATATATAACACACCAAGGAACATAGTACAATATGAAATATCTGTGGGCAATATGGATATATAACACAACAGTTGTTGCAGGAACATAGTACAATATGAAATATCTGTGCACAATATGGATATATAACACAACAGATGTTGCAGGAACATAGTACAATATGCATATTTTCATAGTGTTGGATTCTAGGTTTTGTATACTTTCATAGTGTTGGATTCTAGGTTTTGTATACTTTCACAGTGTTGGATTCTAGGCTTTGCATACTTTCAGTGTTGGATTCTAGGTTTTGCATACTTTCACAGTGTTGGATTCTAGGTTTTGTATACTTTCACAGTGTTGGATTCTAGGTTTTGCATACTTTCAGTGTTGGATTCTAGGTTTTGCATACTTTCACAGTGTTGGATTCTAGGTTTTGTATACTTTCAGTGTTGGATTCTAGGTTTTGCATACGTTCACAGTGTTGGATTCTAGGTTTTGCATACGTTCACAGTGTTGGATTCTAGGTTTTGCATACTTTCACAGTGTTGGATTCTAGGTTTTGCATACTTTCATAGTGTTGGATTCTAGGTTTTGTATGCTTTCAGTGTTGGGTTCTAGGTTTTGTATACTTTCATAGTGTTGGATTCTAGGTTTTGTATGCTTTCACAGCGTTGGATTCTAGGTTTTGCATACCTTCACAGTGTTGGATTCTAGGTTTTGCATACCTTCACAGTGTTGGATTCTAGGTTTTGCATACCTTCAGTGTTGGAGCTATTGCATTGTTCTTATAGTGTTTGTGTGTGTTTTGCGTTTATTTATCGTCACTACCGGTTGCCCATGAGCAGCGCCTCCTACAGAGATTAGTTATTTTAGATTTTTGGAGGATAGTGCAATGATACAGACAGACCCATTCCAGAGTCTCGTCTGGTTCTTTTACGTGCACGGTGTAAAGCACCGACACAAGACCTCGGTTTAACGTCCCATCTGAAAGAATGTTAATGTTATTAGGGTCAGACGGGTGGAACCTGCGATCCCTGGATTACCAGTCCAGCTGGTTACCACTGGACTACAGATCCGTCTGCTATAGTGTTTGCATACACGTACATTGTTTATATAGATATCTACAGGATGCTAGCTAGACAATATAGGCAGATATTTTGAACGAATTGTGAAATTCCCTATCGTGTATTAGTATTTGCAACAATCTCCATATTAAAACATTACATGAAGGTCGAGATAGTCCCTAGCCCAGATACTCAACAAAAAACACGCAATACACAACAACACAGATGCCAGCATGACAAGGTGGCTATAGTGCTTTTCATTATTGTCAGAGAGATGACAGTAGAATATCGTTCACAACAACCAATGCATGAGCAATGACCGTCTCATGATAAAATATTTTTTGTGAAGCTTGATGCAAAATGCTTCTGTATTTAGCGTGTTATCAAATACAGCATATGAAAAGCGACCAATATAAATGAGTTAAAGATACTCAAATTCAAGCCCCTGTGCACCCCTAATATACTCCTAGCTTGAACCATTTCAGAGGAGAACCAGATAAAGCAGGAAATTAGGATTAAAACAACAATGTGTGGAGAAGGCAGAGCGCTAGCTTAAAGCAACACAAAATGATACCTCCGGGTGCTGCCCAATACTATAATTCTTCTCCACGTGCGATTCTTGCTCAGAATTTATTTCATGTTGAATACCGGTTTCCTGTCCATATGCTACAGGCTGTTGCTCACAGACTGACACTGGAACTGGTGTACAGACTGGTACTCCATTATTCTGCAGACTAACTGTGGATGGACTGGTAGCAAATTCTGTCAATGACGGTCGGTACAAATGATTTAGTGCTATGCCGGTATTTACAAATACAGGTATTGATGGCGCAACATTTGCAGGAATGTTAAATAGGGGGCTATTAACAAAACCCCTCGCAACTCCATCATTTATAACGGGCCTGCTTGGAATGAAATATACCTGAGGCATTCCATTATAGAACGGATTCCTATATTGCGGCTGATGCTGACCACTCATCGGGGACGACGGGTAATTATTAGCGTCTCTCTGCTGCATGAAGTTACGCTGTGTCCTGAGATCATAGTTCTGGTTAATCGCCTGTTGCTGTCCGTGTCTCGGACGGTTTTGGACTTGAGTACCATATCCTTGACTGGAGTGATCATTCTGGTTCCGATGGAAATATTGCTGATTTGATTGGTTCCCGTACCCCTTCGTTTGTCTGTGAGCTTGACTTGTTGGACCAGGTGAGGCGTGGGTTTGTGCCATGTTGCTTTGAGGTCGCCGGTTTGCGTTGAAGTTTTGCTGGTATTCACGGTTCGGTGACCCGGAACCATGATAATTTCCGTTAGTGAAGTGGTCGGGACTGTGTACATCTAACAGTGGTCGTATCTGCCTCTGAAGACATATAACGGTAATTTGTACAAACTGACATAAACAATAAATGAACAACTAGTTCCAAACATTTTATAGTGTTTAACCCATTCAACACCAAGTAACTGACATGGACTGGTGCATTCAACACCAAGTAACTGACATGGACTGGTGCATTCAACACCAAGTAACTGACATGGACTGGTGCACTTTTAGACCAATAAATTAATACGAAAATTACATTTGGACAAGTTCATTTATCACAATGGGTAATTTTGTCTAAAAATAGTAATATTACTGGCAAAAAGTGCACATTCTAATGAGACGGATCGTCACGAGCCGGCTCATCTGGATCTACAATTTTTGTAAGCCTATTTAGAGGCCTGTGGTGTTGAAAGGGTTTAATCCAGATATGTTATTTTGTTAAGTTTGTTTCTCGGATGAAGTCACATAAACAGCTTAGGTTATATGGCAATGCTTAAGATACTATTGCTGGAGGAAGACCCCCAGGTGTCCAACGATCAGCATTTCAGGCACAGACAGGCGGGCACACAAGAATAACCACCAACCTTCTGGATAATTTCTCACATTAACAGAGAGCCGATGAGCTATCAGATCAATACATTTGTTCCCTAGCTGGAACACGTTACAGAATACATGTACCTGTTTACAAGGGATGGTAGATTGCATACATGCCTCAACAAAACAAAACATGTTTACAAGAGATAGTAGATTGCATACATGCCTCAACAAACCCTGTTTACAAGGGATGGTAGATTGCATACATGTCTCAACAAAACCTGTTTACAAGGGATGGTAGATTGCATACATGCCTCAACAAAACAAAACATGTTTACAAGAGATAGTAGATTGCATACATGCCTCAACAAACCCTGTTTACAAGGGATGGTAGATTGCATACATGTCTCAACAAAACCTGTTTACAAGGGATGGTAGATTGCATACATGCCTCAACAAAACAAAACATGTTTACAAGAGATAGTAGATTGCATACATGCCTCAACAAACCCTGTTTACAAGGGATGGTAGATTGCATACATGTCTCAACAAAACCTGTTTACAAGGGATGGTAGATTGCATACATGCCTCAACAAAACAAAACATGTTTACAAGAGATAGTAGATTGCATACATGCCTCAACAAACCCTGTTTACAAGGGATGGTAGATTGCATACATGTCTCAACAAAACCTGTTTACAAGGGATGGTAGATTGCATACATGCCTCAACAAAACCTGTTTACAAGGGATGGTAGATTGCATACATGCCTCAACAAAACCTGTTTACAAGGGATGGTAGATTGCATACATGCCTCAACAAAACAAAACCTGTTTACAAGGGATGGTAGATTGCATACATGCCTCAACAAAACCTGTTTACAAGGGATAGTAGATTGCATACATGTCTCAACAAAACAAAACCTGTTTACAAGGGATGGTAGATTGCATACATGCCTCAACAAAACCTGTTTACAAGGGATAGTAGATTGCATACATGTCTCAACAAAACCTGTTTACAAGGGATGGTAGATTGCATACATGCCTCAACAAAACCTGTTTACAAGGGATGGTAGATTGCATACATGCCTCAACAAAACAAAACCTGTTTACAAGGGATGGTACATTGCATACATGCCTCAACAAAACCTGTTTACAAGGGATGGTAGATTGCATACATGCCTCAACAAAACCTGTTTACAAGGGATAGTAGATTGCATACATGTCTCAACAAAACCTGTTTACAAGGGATGGTAGATTGCATACATGAAAACCTGTTTACAAGGGATGGTAGATTGCATACATGCCTCAACAAAACCTGTTTACAAGGGATAGTAGATTGCATACATGTCTCAACAAAACCTGTTTACAAGGGATGGTAGATTGCATACATGTCTCAACAAAACCTGTTTACAAGGGATGGTAGATTGCATACATGCCTCAACAAAACAATATACTATCACTAAGGAGCAGCTGCTTACATAGGAGTGGATAATTACATAGTAGTGGATAATTACATAGGGAGTGGTTAATTACATAGGGGTGGCTGATTACATGGGGGCAGCTAATTACATAGGGGTGGCTGATTACATAGGGAGTGGCTAATTACATAAGGAGTGGCTAATTACATAGGGAGTGGCTAAGGGAGTGACTAATTACATAGGGAGTGGCTAATTACATAGGGAGTGGCTAATTACATAAGGGTGACTAATTAAATAGGGGCGGCTTATTACACAGGGAGTGGCTAATTACATAAGGAGTGGCTAATTACATAGGGAGTGGCTAATTACATAGTGAGTGGCTAATTACATAGGGAGTGGCTAATTACATAAGGAGTGGCTAATTACATAGGGAGTGGCTAATTACATATGGGTGACTAATTAAATAGGGGCGGCTTATTACATAGGGGTGGCTGATTACACAGGGAGTGGCTAATTACATAAGGAGTGGCTGATTATATAGGGAGTGGCTGATTACATAAGGAGTGGCTGATTACATAGGGGTGGCTAATTACATAAGGAGCGGCTGATTACATAAGGAGCGGCTGATTACATAGGGGACGGCTAATTACATAGGGGGTGGCTAATTACATAAGGGACAGCTGATTACATAAGGAGCGGCTGCTTACATAGGGGTGGCTGATTACATAGGGGTGGCTGATTACATAGGGAGTGGCTAATTAAATAAGGAGCGGCTGATTACATAGGGGTGGCTGATTACATAGGGGTGGCTGATTACATAGGGAGTGGCTAATTAAATAAGGAGCGGCTGATTACATAGGGGTGGCTGATTACATAGGGGTGGCTGATTACATAGGGAGTGGTTAATTACACAAGGAGTGGCTAATTACATAGGGGCGGCTGATTACATACAGAGCGGCTGATTATATAGGGAGTGGCTAATTACATAAGGAGTGGCTGATTATATAGGGAGTGGCTAATTACATAGTGGTTGGTAATTACATACGGAACGGCTGATTACGTAAGGGGCGGCTGATTACGTAAGGAACGGCTGATTACATAGGGAGTGGCTAATTACATAAGGGACGGCTGATTACGTAAGGGGCGGTCAAATACATAAGGCGCGGCTGATTACGTACGGAATCGCTGATTACATACGGAATCGCTGATTACATACGGAATCGCTGATTACATACGGAATGACTGATTACATACGGAATCGCTGATTACATACGGAATGACTGATTACATAAGGAGCGGCTGATTACATACGGATTCGCTGATTACATACGGAATGACTGATTACATACGGAATCGCTGATTACATACGGAATCGCTGATTACATACGGAATCGCTGATTACATACGGAATGACTGATTACATAAGGAGCGGCTGATTACATACGGAATCGCTGATTACATACGGAATCGCTGATTACATACGGAATCGCTGATTACATACGGAATGACTGATTACATACGGAATCGATGATTACATACGGAATCGCTGATTACATACGGAATGACTGATTACATAAGGAGCGGCTGATTACATACGGAATCGCTGATTACATACTTAATCGCTGATTACATACGGAATCGCTGATTACATACGGAATGACTGATTACATAAGGAGCGGCTGATTTATTTATCTACAAATTAATCTTTGTAAATGGTAGCTTGGGACACTGGGTTACTATTGCGCGAACATTATTTCAAAATGAACATGTTGAATGAATCAGGTCCTGCCATATAAACAATGCAATATCCAAGTACGGCCACTGCCACAATGGTGTATATCAAAGTACGGCCACCACCACAATGGTGTATATCCAAGTACAGCCACCACCACAATGGTGTATATCCAAGTACAGCCACTGCCACAATGGTGTATATCCAAGTACGACCACCACCACAATGGTGTATATCCAAGTACGACCACCACCACAATGGTGTATATCGAAGTACAGCCACTGCCACAATGGTGTATATCCAAGTACGACCACCACCACAATGGTGTATATCCAAGTATGGCCACTGCCACAATGGTGTATATCCAAGTACGACCACCACCACAATGGTGTATATCCAAGTACAGCCACCACCACAATGGTGTATATTCAAGTACGACCACCACCACAATGGTGTATATCCAAGTACAGCCACTGCCACAATGGTGTATATCCAAGTACGACCACCACCACAATGGTGTATATCCAAGTACGGCCACTGCCACAATGGTGTATATCCAAGTACGACCACCACCACAATAGTGTATATCCAAGTACAGCCACCACCACAATGGTGTATATCCAAGTACAGCCACCACCACAATGGTGTATATCCAAGTACAGCCACTGCCACAATGGTGTATATCCAAGTACAGCCACCACCACAATGGTGTATATCCAAGTACAGCCACCACCACAATGGTGTATATCCAAGTACAGCCACCACCACAATGGTGTATATCCAAGTACAGCCACCACCACAATGGTGTATATCCAAGTACAGCCACTGCCACAATGGTGTATATCCAAGTACAGCCACCACCACAATGGTGTATATCCAAGTACAGCCACCACCACAATGGTGTATATCCAAGTACAGCCACCACCACAATGGTGTATATCCAAGTACAGCCACTGCCACAATGGTGTATATCCAAGTACGACCACCACCACAATGGTGTATATCCAAGTACAGCCACCACCACAATGGTGTATATCCAAGTACGACCACCACCACAATGGTGTATATCCAAGTACGGCCACTGCCACAATGGTGTATATCCAAGTACAGCCACTGCCACAATGGTGTATATCCAAGTACGACCACCACCACAATGGTGTATATCCAAGTACAGCCACCACCACAATGGTGTATATCCAAGTACAGCCACCACCACAATGGTGTATATCCAAGTACAGCCACCACCACAATGGTGTATATCCAAGTACGGCCTCTGCCACAATGGTGTATATCCAAGTACGACCACCACCACAATGGTGTATATCCAAGTACGGCCACCACCACAATGGTGTATATCCAAGTACGACCACCACCACAATGGTGTATATCCAAGTACGACCACCACCACAATGGTGTATATCCAAGTACCGCCACTGCCACAATGGTGTATATCCAAGTACGACCACCACCACAATGGTGTATATCCAAGTACAGCCACCACCACAATGGTGTATATCCAAGTACAGCCACTGCCACAATGGTTTATATCCAAGTACGACCACCACCACAATGTTGTATATCCAAGTACGACCACCACCACAATGGTGTATATCCAAGTACGACAACCACCACAATGGTGTATATCCAAGTACAGCCACTGCCACAATGGTGTATATCCATGTACGACCACTGCCACAATGGTGTATATCCAAGCACTGCCACTGCCACAATGGTGTATATCCAAGTACAGCCACCACCACAATGGTGTATATCCAAGTACAGCCACCACCACAATGGTGTATATCTAAGTACAGCCACTGCCACAATGGTGTATATCCAAGTACAGCCACTGCCACAATGGTGTATATCCAAGTACAGCAACTGCCACAATGGTGTATATCCAAGTACAGCCACCACCACAATGGTGTATATCCAAGTACGACCACCACCACAATGGTGTATATCCAAGTACAGCCACCACCACAATGGTGTATATCCAAGTACAGCCACTGCCACAATGGTGTATATCCAAGTATGGCCACCACCACAATGGTGTATATCCAAGTACGACCACCACCACAATGGTGTATATCCAAGTACAGCCACTGCCACAATGGTGTATATCCAAGTACAGCCACTGCCACAATGGTGTATATCCAAGTACGACCACCACCACAATGGTGTATATCCAAGTACAGCCACTGCCACAATGGTGTATATCCAAGTACGACCACCACCACAATGGTGTGTATCCAAGTACGACCACCACCACAATGGTGTATATCCAAGTACGACCACCACCACAATGGTGTATATCCAAGAACAGCCACCACCACAATGGTGTATATCCAAGTACAGCCACCACCACAATGGTGTATATCCAAGTACGGCCTCTGCCACAATGGTGTATATCCAAGTACAGCCACTGCCACAATGGTGTATATCCAAGTACGACCACCACCACAATGGTGTATATCCAAGTACGGCCACCACCACAATGGTGTATATCCAAGTACGACCACCACCACAATGGTGTATATCCAAGTACAGCCACCACCACAATGGTGTATATCCAAGTACAGCCACCACCACAATGGTGTATATCCAAGTACGGCCACTGCACAATGGTGTATATCCAAGTACGACCCACCACAATGGTGTATATCCAAGTACAGCCACTGCCACAATGGTGTATATCCAAGTACGACCACCACCACAATGGTGTATATCCAAGTACGACCACCACCACAATGGTGTATATCCAAGTACGACCACCACCACAATGGTGTATATCCAAGTACAGCCACCACCACAATGGTGTATATCCAAGTACAGCCACCACCACAATGGTGTATATCCAAGTACGGCCACTGCCACAATGGTGTATATCCAAGTACAGCCACTGCCACAATGGTGTATATCCAAGTACGACCACCACCACAATGGTGTATATCCAAGTACGGCCACCACCACAATGGTGTATATCCAAGTACGACCACCACCACAATGGTGTATATCCAAGTACAGCCACCACCACAATGGTGTATATCCAAGTACAGCCACCACCACAATGGTGTATATCCAAGTACAGCCACTGCCACAATGGTGTATATCCAAGTACGGCCACTGCCACAATGGTGTATATCCAAGTACGGCCACCACCACAATGGTGTATATCCAAGTACGACCACCACCACAATGGTGTATATCCAAGTACAGCCACTGCCACAATGGTGTATATCCAAGTACAGCCACTGCCACAATGGTGTATATCCAAGTACGACCACCACCACAATGGTGTATATCCAAGTACAGCCACTGCCACAATGGTGTATATCCAAGTACGACCACCACCACAATGGTGTATATCCAAGTACAGCCACCACCACAATGGTGTATATCCAAGTACGACCACCACCACAATGGTGTATATCCAAGTACGGCCACTGCCACAATGGTGTATATCCAAGTACGACCACCACCACAATGGTGTATATCCAAGTACAGCCACCACCACAATGGTGTATATCCAAGTACAGCCACCACCACAATGGTGTATATCCAAGTACAGCCACCACCACAATGGTGTATATCCAAGTACAGCCACTGCCACAATGGTGTATATCCAAGTACAGCCACCACCACAATGGTGTATATCCAAGTACAGCCACTGCCACAATGGTGTATATCCAAGTACGACCACCACCACAATGGTGTATATCCAAGTACAGCCACCACCACAATGGTGTATATCCAAGTACGGCCACCACCACAATGGTGTATATCCAAGTACGGCCACTGCCACAATGGTGTATATCCAAGTACAGCCACTGCCACAATGGTGTATATCCAAGTACGACCACCACCACAATGGTGTATATCCAAGTACGGCCACCACCACAATGGTGTATATCCAAGTACGACCACCACCACAATGGTGTATATCCAAGTACAGCCACCACCACAATGGTGTATATCCAAGTACAGCCACCACCACAATGGTGTATATCCAAGTACAGCCACTGCAACAATGGTGTATATCCAAGTACGGCCACTGCAACAATGGTGTATATCCAAGTACGGCCACCACCACAATGGTGTATATCCAAGTACGACCACCACCACAATGGTGTATATCCAAGTACAGCCACTGCCACAATGGTGTATATCCAAGTACAGCCACTGCCACAATGGTGTATATCCAAGTACGACCACCACCACAATGGTGTATATCCAAGTACAGCCACTGCCACAATGGTGTATATCCAAGTACGACCACCACCACAATGGTGTGTATCCAAGTACGACCACCACCACAATGGTGTATATCCAAGTACGACCACCACCACAATGGTGTATATCCAAGTACAGCCACTGCCACAATGGTGTATATCCAAGTACGGCCACCACCACAATGGTGTATATCCAAGTACAGCCACCACCACAATGGTGTATATCCAAGTACAGCCACTGCCACAATGGTGTATATCCAAGTACGACCACCACCACAATGGTGTATATCCAAGTACAGCCACCACCACAATGGTGTATATCCAAGTACAGCCACCCACATGTTTATCCAAGTACCCACCACCACAATGGTGTATATCCAAGTACAGCCACCACCACAATGGTGTATATCCAAGTACGGCCTCTGCCACAATGGTGTATATCCAAGTACAGCCACTGCCACAATGGTGTATATCCAAGTACGACCACCACCACAATGGTGTATATCCAAGTACGGCCACACCACAATGGTGTATATCCAAGTACGACCACCACCACAATGGTGTATATCCAAGTACGGCCACCACCACAATGGTGTATATCCAAGTACGGCCACCACCACAATGGTGTATATCCAAGTACAGCCACCACCACAATGGTGTATATCCAAGTACAGCCACCACCACAATGGTGTATATCCAAGTACAGCCACTGCAACAATGGTGTATATCCAAGTACGGCCACTGCAACAATGGTGTATATCCAAGTACGGCCACCACCACAATGGTGTATATCCAAGTACGACCACCACCACAATGGTGTATATCCAAGTACAGCCACTGCCACAATGGTGTATATCCAAGTACAGCCACTGCCACAATGGTGTATATCCAAGTACGACCACCACCACAATGGTGTATATCCAAGTACAGCCACTGCCACAATGGTGTATATCCAAGTACAGCCACCACCACAATGGTGTATATCCAAGTACGACCACCACCACAATGGTGTATATCCAAGTACGCCACCACCACAATGGTGTATATCCAAGTACAGCCACCACCACAATGGTGTATATCCAAGTACAGCCACTGCCACAATGGTGTATATCCAAGTACAGCCACCACCACAATGGTGTATATCCAAGTACAGCCACCACCACAATGGTGTATATCCAAGTACAGCCACTGCCACAATGGTGTATATCCAAGTACAGCCACTGCCACAATGGTGTATATCCAAGTACAGCCACTGCCACAATGGTGTATATCCAAGTACAGCCACCACCACAATGGTGTATATCCAAGTACGGCCACCACCACAATGGTGTATATCCAAGTACAGCCACCACCACAATGGTGTATATCCAAGTACAGCCACTGCCACAATGGTGTATATCCAAGTACGGCCACCACCACAATGGTGTATATCCAAGTACAGCCACCACCACAATGGTGTATATCCAATTACGACCACCACCACAATGGTGTATATCCAAGTACGGCCACTGCCACAATGGTGTATATCCAAGTACAGCCACTGCCACAATGGTGTATATCCAAGTACGACCACCACCACAATGGTGTATATCCAAGTACAGCCACCACCACAATGGTGTATATCCAAGTACAGCCACCACCACAATGGTGTATATCCAAGTACAGCCACCACCACAATGGTGTATATCCAAGTACGGCCTCTGCCACAATGGTGTATATCCAAGTACGACCACCACCACAATGGTGTATATCCAAGTACGGCCACCACCACAATGGTGTATATCCAAGTACGACCACCACCACAATGGTGTATATCCAAGTACAGCCACCACCACAATGGTGTATATCCAAGTACGGCCACTGCAACAATGGTGTATATCCAAGTACGGCCACCACCACAATGGTGTATATCCAAGTACGACCACCACCACAATGGTGTATATCCAAGTACGACCACCACCACAATGGTGTATATCCAATTACCGCCACTGCCACAATGGTGTATATCCAAGTACGACCACCACCACAATGGTGTATATCCAAGTACAGCCACCACCACAATGGTGTATATCCAAGTACAGCCACTGCTACAATGGTTTATATCCAAGTACGACCACCACCACAATGTTGTATATCCAAGTACGACCACCACCACAATGGTGTATATCCAAGTACAGCCACCACCACAATGGTGTATATCCAAGTACAGCCACTGCCACAATGTGTTATATCCAAGTACGACCACCACCACAATGGTGTATATCCAAGTACAGCCACTGCCACAATGGTGTATATCCAAGTACGACCACCACCACAATGGTGTATATCCAAGTACAGCCACCACCACAATGGTGTATATCCAAGTACAGCCACCACCACAATGGTGTATATCCAAGTACAGCCACTGCAACAATGGTGTATATCCAAGTACGGCCACTGCAACAATGGTGTATATCCAAGTACGGCCACCACCACAATGGTGTATATCCAAGTACGACCACCACCACAATGGTGTATATCCAAGTACAGCCACTGCCACAATGGTGTATATCCAAGTACAGCCACTGCCACAATGGTGTATATCCAAGTACGACCACCACCACAATGGTGTATATCCAAGTACAGCCACTGCCACAATGGTGTATATCCAAGTACGACCACCACCACAATGGTGTGTATCCAAGTACGACCACCACCACAATGGTGTATATCCAAGTACGACCACCACCACAATGGTGTATATCCAAGTACAGCCACTGCCACAATGGTGTATATCCAAGTACAGCCACTGCCACAATGGTGTATATCCAAGTACGACCACCACCACAATGGTGTATATCCAAGTACAGCCACTGCCACAATGGTGTATATCCAAGTACAGCCACTGCCACAATGGTGTATATCCAAGTACGACCACCACCACAATGGTGTATATCCAAGTACAGCCACTGCCACAATGGTGTATATCCAAGTACGACCACCACCACAATGGTGTGTATCCAAGTACGACCACCACCACAATGGTGTATATCCAAGTACGACCACCACCACAATGGTGTATATCCAAGTACAGCCACCACCACAATGGTGTATATCCAAGTACAGCCACCACCACAATGGTGTATATCCAAGTACGGCCTCTGCCACAATGGTGTATATCCAAGTACAGCCACTGCCACAATGGTGTATATCCAAGTACGACCACCACCACAATGGTGTATATCCAAGTACGGCCACCACCACAATGGTGTATATCCAAGTACGACCACCACCACAATGGTGTATATCCAAGTACAGCCACCACCACAATGGTGTATATCCAAGTACAGCCACCACCACAATGGTGTATATCCAAGTACAGCCACTGCAACAATGGTGTATATTCAAGTACGGCCACTGCAATAATGGTGTATATCCAAGTACGGCCACCACCACAATGGTGTATATCCAAGTACGACCACCACCACAATGGTGTATATCCAAGTACAGCCACTGCCACAATGGTGTATATCCAAGTACAGCCACTGCCACAATGGTGCATATCCAAGTACGACCACCACCACAATGGTGTATATCCAAGTACAGCCACTGCCACAATGGTGTATATCCAAGTACGACCACCACCACAATGGTGTGTATCCAAGTACGACCACCACCACAATAGTGTATATCCAAGTACAGCCACCACCACAATGGTGTATATCCAAGTACAGCCACCACCACAATGGTGTATATCCAAGTACAGCCACTGCCACAATGGTGTATATCCAAGTACAGCCACCACCACAATGGTGTATATCCAAGTACAGCCACCACCACAATGGTGTATATCCAAGTACAGCCACCACCACAATGGTGTATATCCAAGTACAGCCACCACCACAATGGTGTATATCCAAGTACAGCCACTGCCACAATGGTGTATATCCAAGTACAGCCACCACCACAATGGTGTATATCCAAGTACAGCCACCACCACAATGGTGTATATCCAAGTACAGCCACCACCACAATGGTGTACATCCAAGTACAGCCACTGCCACAATGGTGTATATCCAAGTACGACCACCACCACAATGGTGTATATCCAAGTACAGCCACCACCACAATGGTGTATATCCAATTACGACCACCACCACAATGGTGTATATCCAAGTACGGCCACTGCCACAATGGTGTATATCCAAGTACAGCCACTGCCACAATGGTGTATATCCAAGTACGACCACCACCACAATGGTGTATATCCAAGTACAGCCACCACCACAATGGTGTATATCCAAGTACAGCCACCACCACAATGGTGTATATCCAAGTACAGCCACCACCACAATGGTGTATATCCAAGTACGGCCTCTGCCACAATGGTGTATATCCAAGTACGGCCACCACCACAATGGTGTATATCCAAGTACGGCCACCACCACAATGGTGTATATCCAAGTACGACCACCACCACAATGGTGTATATCCAAGTACAGCCACCACCACAATGGTGTATATCCAAGTACGGCCACTGCAACAATGGTGTATATCCAAGTACGGCCACCACCACAATGGTGTATATCCAAGTACGACCACCACCACAATGGTGTATATCCAAGTACGACCACCACCACAATGGTGTATATCCAATTACCGCCACTGCCACAATGGTGTATATCCAAGTACGACCACCACCACAATGGTGTATATCCAAGTACAGCCACCACCACAATGGTGTATATCCAAGTACAGCCACTGCTACAATGGTTTATATCCAAGTACGACCACCACCACAATGTTGTATATCCAAGTACGACCACCACCACAATGGTGTATATCCAAGTACAGCCACCACCACAATGGTGTATATCCAAGTACAGCCACCACCACAATGGTGTATATCCAAGTACAGCCACTGCCACAATGGTGTATATCCAAGTACAGCCACTGCCACAATGGTGTATATCCAAGTACGGCCACTGCCACAATGGTGTATATCCAAGTACAGCCACCACCACAATGGTGTATATCCAAGTACAGCCACCACCACAATGGTGTATATGTAAGTACAGCCACTGCCACAATGGTGTATATCCAAGAACAGCCACTGCCATAATGGTGTATATCCAAGCACTGCCACTGCCACAATGGTGTATATCCAAGTACAGCCACCACCACAATGGTGTATATCCAAGTACAGCCACCACCACAATGGTGTATATGTAAGTACAGCCACTGCCACAATGGTGTATATCCAAGAACAGCCACTGCCATAATGGTGTATATCCAAGCACTGCCACTGCCACAATGGTGTATATCCAAGTACAGCCACCACCACAATGGTGTATATCCAAGTACAGCCACCACCACAATGGTGTATATGTAAGTACAGCCACTGCCACAATGGTGTATATCCAAGAACAGCCACTGCCACAATGGTGTATATCCAAGTACAGCCACCACCACAATGGTGTATATCCAAGTACAGCCACCACCACAATGGTGTATATCCAAGTACAGCCACTGCAACAATGGTGTATATCCAAGTACGGCCACTGCAACAATGGTGTATATCCAAGTACGGCCACCACCACAATGGTGTATATCCAAGTACGACCACCACCACAATGGTGTATATCCAAGTACAGCCACTGCCACAATGGTGTATATCCAAGTACAGCCACTGCCACAATGGTGTATATCCAAGTACGACCACCACCACAATGGTGTATATCCAAGTACAGCCACTGCCACAATGGTGTATATCCAAGTACGACCACCACCACAATGGTGTGTATCCAAGTACGACCACCACCACAATGGTGTATATCCAAGTACGACCACCACCACAATGGTGTATATCCAAGTACAGCCACTGCCACAATGGTGTATATCCAAGTACAGCCACTGCCACAATGGTGTATATCCAAGTACGACCACCACCACAATGGTGTATATCCAAGTACAGCCACTGCCACAATGGTGTATATCCAAGTACAGCCACTGCCACAATGGTGTATATCCAAGTACGACCACCACCACAATGGTGTATATCCAAGTACAGACACTGCCACAATGGTGTATATCCAAGTACGACCACCACCACAATGGTGTGTATCCAAGTACGACCACCACCACAATGGTGTATATCCAAGTACGACCACCACCACAATGGTGTATATCCAAGTACAGCCACCACCACAATGGTGTATATCCAAGTACAGCCACCACCACAATGGTGTATATCCAAGTACGGCCTCTGCCACAATGGTGTATATCCAAGTACAGCCACTGCCACAATGGTGTATATCCAAGTACGACCACCACCACAATGGTGTATATCCAAGTACGGCCACCACCACAATGGTGTATATCCAAGTACGACCACCACCACAATGGTGTATATCCAAGTACAGCCACCACCACAATGGTGTATATCCAAGTACAGCCACCACCACAATGGTGTATATCCAAGTACAGCCACTGCAACAATGGTGTATATCCAAGTACGGCCACTGCAATAATGGTGTATATCCAAGTACGGCCACCACCACAATGGTGTATATCCAAGTACGACCACCACCACAATGGTGTATATCCAAGTACAGCCACTGCCACAATGGTGTATATCCAAGTACAGCCACTGCCACAATGGTGTATATCCAAGTACGACCACCACCACAATGGTGTATATCCAAGTACAGCCACTGCCACAATGGTGTATATCCAAGTACGACCACCACCACAATGGTGTGTATCCAAGTACGACCACCACCACAATGGTGTATATCCAAGTACAGCCACCACCACAATGGTGTATATCCAAGTACAGCCACCACCACAATGGTGTATATCCAAGTACGGCCACTGCCACAATGGTGTATATCCAAGTACAGCCACCCACAATGGTGTATATCCAAGTACAGCCACCACCACAATGGTGTATATCCAAGTACGGCCACCACCACAATGGTGTATATCCAAGTACAGCCACCACCACAATGGTGTATATCCAAGTACAGCCACTGCCACAATGGTGTATATCCAAGTACGGCCACCACCACAATGGTGTATATCCAAGTACGACCACCACCACAATGGTGTATATCCAAGTACGGCCACCACCACAATGGTGTATATCCAAGTACAGCCACTGCCACAATGGTGTATATCCAAGTACGACCACCACCACAATGGTGTATATCCAAGTACGGCCACCACCACAATGGTGTATATCCAATTACGACCACCACCACAATGGTGTATATCCAAGTACGGCCACTGCCACAATGGTGTATATCCAAGTACAGCCACTGCCACAATGGTGTATATCCAAGTACGACCACCACCACAATGGTGTATATCCAAGTACAGCCACCACCACAATGGTGTATATCCAAGTACAGCCACCACCACAATGGTGTATATCCAAGTACAGCCACCACCACAATGGTGTATATCCAAGTACGGCCTCTGCCACAATGGTGTATATCCAAGTACGACCACCACCACAATGGTGTATATCCAAGTACGGCCACCACCACAATGGTGTATATCCAAGTACGACCACCACCACAATGGTGTATATCCAAGTACAGCCACCACCACAATGGTGTATATCCAAGTACGGCCACTGCAACAATGGTGTATATCCAAGTA
>JABXNX010000363.1:0-18026 GCA_014843695.1 Archivesica marissinica | reverse complement strand
ATTTTAAAGAGAATAGAACAATTATGGTAATTTAAAACTGTATAACGAATATTGTAATTTAGAGTATGTAAATTTTGGAAACATTTTAAAGAGAATAGAACAATTATGGTAATTTAAAACTGTATAACGAATATTGTAATTTAGAGTATGTAAATTTTGGAAACATTTTAAAGAGAATAGAACAATTATGGTAATTTAAAACTGTATAACGAATATTGTAATTTAGAGTATGTAAATTTTGGAAACATTTTAAAGAGAATAGAACAATTATGGTAATTTAAAACTGTATAACGAATATTGTAATTTAGAGTATGTAAATTTTGGAAACATTTTAAAGAGAATAGAACAATTATGGTAATTTAAAACTGTATAACGAATATTGTAATTTAGAGTATGTAAATTTTGGAAACATTTTAAAGAGAATAGAACAATTATGGTAATTTAAAACTGTATAACGAATATTGTAATTTAGAGTATGTAAATTTTGGAAACATTTTAAAGAGAATAGAACAATTATGGTAATTTAAAACTGTATAACGAATATTGTAATTTAGAGTATGTAAATTTTGGAAACATTTTAAAGAGAATAGAACAATTATGGTAATTTAAAACTGCATAAGGAATACAAGCAGAACAAGTCTGCATTTCAATGTGCTGTACATTAACATATGACAAGGAGAGCTTATGATGATTGATGCCTTCATTCCATTCCTCAACATAATTTATTCTCATATATAGCCTCGAGGGTCCGCATTCCGGTAGGATACGAAACACTCATTAAAATTTGCATAATAATTTGTAAAATATACAAAGACGTATACATATCTTAGTCAACAAATCCTTTTCCAACATGTTGCATCAAATTTCAACATAAATGCATGTGTTTCCAAAGAGTAATCACGATTTGTTCTGAACTACTGTAAATTTGTCCGTAATTTTACATGTGACCCAATTCCGGTAACTCTTGGGTAACAGTGAATTAGGCACTCTTAATTAATTATGTGGTGTTTTTCCAAACAGTTCAAATATAAGATATAATTCCAAAATCTATTTTTAACTTTGTTAACACTAATAACTGTTAAAACACTAAATTATTAACTGTTGTTTTATGTAACTGTATTATTCTACTCCTCTCTAGTGTCACAGCAAGGACACATGACTGTGTCTCCTCTTCTAAGTACCCTGACTGTGGTGCAATATGTCAAATGCACCCAGTGGTTACATAGTTTGCCCCTATTAACTCTGTCACACAATCTCCACTTTGCAAATATTAGAGATACACACTTGCAAATCTCTTTAGTGTCTGTTCTTTCTCCTCATCTGCCTAGGATTAGCCTAAAAAAACTAAAATTGTTTATAAGAGATAGGACTGAAAACAAAATAAATAAATTAGGCTTGGCCTTATAGAAAAAGTCTACTTCCGAATTAGATCTGTCAATCAAAGCCTGGTTTCAGAGCAGACAGATGGTAACATTTCTGAACAATGTTTTTGGGGCCAAAAAAGGGTATTTAAATGACCATTTATTTGGTAATAGTAGAAAAGGTATTATTTTATATGCGTGACATGTTTCAACAAATGTTTACCTGTTTTTGTCTCATTTTACTCTTGTTTGACATTTGACAGATAGCTACAGCTTTAGTAAATATTTACATTGGAGCGCGTGTATGATGTCAGCAAATATCGCGCGTTACGAGATTTAAACAAATAGCACCGGAATTAGGACAGTCACAGAATGAGGACCTTCAATGGTACTTAAACGAAAAAGAAACGCAACATTTAGGAATTTAATTTTCTATGTTTGTACAAACATATCTCTAGTGATAAGTCCGGAGTTCGAGCCCCGCTGGAGCCATTACGGTTGTGCCCTTAGGCAAGGCATTTAAATTCCACGTTGCCTCTTATCTCTCACTCATGGTGATGGATTCCATCAGGAATGAGGTCTCGAGAACGATTAATATATAATGTTGTAAAAACTTGTTTCGCAATCGAGCTAAAATAAATTTGTATAAACCTAATGCTAGGGATACACTTTAAAAGCGGATATTACACGAAATTGTGGCAAATGGATTATTTTTTGGTGATTGTCCAGTGCATAGACTGGCTTAATGAAATTAATAATTATATGCTTTGAAATTCAATGTTGATTATTAACAATTATTTCCTGCTGTTCACGATGAAACAATGTGCCATTCTGGTGTTATTTGATCGATCTCCATGAAATAAAAAGTATTTGTTGATAGAAAAAGGTCTTCCGGTCGGGACCACAAGGAAATATCAGTGATCTGGTCGTTTTTACCTAGTTTCTCATCGATGTTTCTGCATGCATGTCTCATTTCTGTTGATTGCCTTCAGTAAACATTACTTACTATATGACCATAGGACAAAAAAATAAAAAATTGTGTCTTGTGCCTGTGGTTTAAGTATATAAGATGAACAAATGTGGACACATTTAATGAAATTTATTAGTATATATGATGAAATTTAAGGTTGCTTATTAAAAATTCACACATATAGAGGGTTGCGTTTCTTTTGTGATTAAGTATAAGGAAACTTTATCTGCCCACTTATTGTTATTGATTATGTGTGGTTTGTGTAAAACTATTGTTGTTAATTATGTGTGGTCTGTGTAAAACTAGTGTTATTAATTATGTGTGGTTTGTGTAAAACTATTGTTAATAATTATGTGTGGTTTGTGTAAAACTATTGTTATTGATTATGTGTGGTCTGTGTAAAACTATTGTTGTTAATTATGTGTGGTTTGTGTAAAACTATTGTTAATAATTATGTGTGGTTTGTGTAAAACTATTGTTATTGATTATGTGTGGTTTGTGTGAAACTATTGTTATTAATTATGTGTGGTTTGTGTAAAACTATTGTTATTAATTATGTGTGGTGTGTGTAAAACTATTGTTATTGATTATGTGTGGTTTGTGTACAACTATTGTTATTAATTATGTGTGGTTTGTGTAAAACTATTGTTATTAATTATGTGTGGTTTGTGTAAAACTATTGTTATTGATTATGTGTGGTTTGTGTAAAACTATTGTTATTAATTGTGTGTGGTTTGTGTAAAACTAGTGTTATTAATTATGTGTGGTTTGTGTAAAACTATTGTTATTAAGTATGTGTGGTTTGTGTAAAACTAGTGTTATTTATTATGTGTGGTTTGTGTAAAACTAGTGTTATTGGTTGGTTATGTGTGGTTTGTGTAAAACTATTGTTATTAATCATGTGTGGTTTGTGTAAAACTATTGTTATTGATTATGTGTGGTTTGTGTACAACTATTGTTATTAATTATGTGTGGTTTGTGTAAAACTATTGTTATTGATTATGTGTGGTTTGTGTAAAACTATTGTTATTAATTATGTGTGGTTTGTGTACAACTATTGTTATTAATTATGTTATCTCACTATCATATGCATTTTTGTTAAACAAAATATGCTATGATAATTGTAATTCATTACTAGTGTTTTTATTATTTTTTAAAAAACGAAACACAGTTTTGATTGAACCTATATATCACTTGAGGAAGCCCATAGGAAACAAATGCTTTTCATACTGAGTAAAATAAAGTCTATAAATAGTTCAAATAATTATAGCAGCCGACAATTCATTAATGCGTTTTTCTTATTTGTAGCTGAAAATTCTGGAAAGATGTCATGGCATTTCATGACATATTTGACTGTTATTTTCACCATTTTTTATCAAATCAAAAAGGATGGAATAATTGGTGAACGAACACAACAGCAGCTACAAAGTGTCTTCCCATACTACACAGAGAATGGCAGCCTGGTCATATATATATAAACCACTGTTTATCAAGAAATGCTTGTTATTAGTAAATATTCCAAAGTGTTGATAACATCATGCAAGAAATTGCTCAAGCTGCCTAGCTACAGGAAATATTCACTGCCAAAACAGCAGCAAATGTGTGAACATGTGGTGGCAGGAGGAATGGTGATGCCAAGCAAGCCAACCCCAAATACTGACACCAATTAATACCTTAACCCTTTCAACACCACAGACCTCTAAATAGGCTTATAAAACGTGTAGATCCAGATGAGCCGGCTCGTGACGAGCCCTCTCATCAGGATCTGCACTTTTTGCCAGTGATATGACTATTTTTAGACATAATTACCCATTTTGATAAATGAACTTGTCCAAATGTGATTTTCTGATTCATTTATTGGTTTATGAATATCATGGACCAGTCCATGTGAGTTACTTGGTGTTGAATGGGTTAAGGAGAGGACAACCATAAGCTGTATAGCTTTCTGTCCAATTCCTTATTTCAATTGTTGTAAAAATAACCAATGTACATGATAGAAAATAAAATATGTTTAAACCAATTAATACCAAAAATTTCACTGCAAAGTGAAGGTCAGGTGACCGTCTATCATATTTAACCATGGTTGGTGTTGTTTTAATGTACTATACCTACTCCATGGCATGGATGCTGTTTTGGGCTCTTTTACATGCACAGTGTATGTAAAGAATCAACACAAGACCTCAGGTTTAATGTCTCATCTGAAAGACTGCTAATATTATTAGGGTCAGATGGGGGATCAAACCTGTGATCCCTGGATTCGCAGTCCTAGTGTTAACCACTGGACTACTGACCCATCTGAATTGTATTGTATCGTATATCCTCTATATATGTGCCAATTATGAATTTCCAAGACACTTAATATTAATATACATTTAATTATTACAGTCATATTAATTAAAATGTCCAATATAAGGGGTACAAATAATTGTTGGTTGACTTACTCCAGTTGATCAAGAACACAGACCATGTCTTCACTAAGACTCTGCATACTGGGAAATGTGTAACTGAAAGATAGAACAAACATATGATTTAATAACATTATATGTAACTGAAATATAGAACAAACATATCCTATGATTTAATAACATTATATGTACCTGAAATATAGAACAAACATATGAGTTAACAACATTTTATGTAACTGAAATATAGAACAAACATATCCTATGATTTAATAACATTATATGTAACTGAAATACAGATTATATGTAACTGAAATATAGAACAAACTTATCCTACCATTTAACAACATTATAAGTGTGTAACTGAAAGATAGAAGAAACATACAATTTAACAAGATTACAATTTATATGTATTAAACTGACTGATAGAATAATCCCAAAATATCATTTACAGACATTTTATAGTGTTTTTCTTTCATAGAATGTGTTCATATTTACTTAATAATGCAGAAATGTTTATGATGAATTCAATGAGCTAATTACTTTACATTACAAATTTATTTTAGCTTGATTGCACAACAAGTTCTTACAACTTAATTTAATCACTCTTGTGACATCATTCCTAATGGAAATGATCAACATGAGGTAGAAAGAAGAGGCAATGTAGAAAGAAGAGGCAAGGTAGAAAGAAGAGGCAATGTGGAAATTAAGTGCCAATCGTAGCAGCTACAGCTGGGAGCGAACTCCGGGCCTCTCACACCTGAAGCGAACGTGTGTTACAACAAGGTTTATTTTTTTCACAAAACTTCTTTAATTATAATTTATAACAATAACACTTAAATAAAATATAGGACTGTACGTTTCATGTCATTGCATACAAATTTAACACAAAATTTGCAAAAACAAATTCGTATTCATCATTTCGAGCTGAAAATCTGTATACAAAAAAGTAACATGTTTTCAAATGTTATTAGTAAGTGAAATATAATTGAGAGAGTGAAATAATATAAATGTCACACACCACAATGTTATTCTCTATTTAAATTTTCATATAAATATTGGGGGTCAAAATATGATTTGCTTATAATATACACCCAATTACGTCCATTTGTTGCTATTACTTTAAATATATAACAACAACGTTTTTCAAACGTGTCTGAGTGCACACTTTCGTCTTTAGTAATTAATAGTTGCAATAGCACAGTTAGGATTGGGAAAAAAGTTATGTAGTAACTTATTCAAATCCCTTTCCTTTCGTCTTTAACTCTTTGCCCATGAGATAAACCGAACATCTGAAACTATGGTGCCAGTATGTACCAGTATGTACCATCTTGTTGAAGAGTTACATTTACATTACTGATTCAGACAGGTATAACTCCTCTACCCCTGGGAAACACCAATGGACAAATTTTAAAAAATGTGTTATAAAACTTTTAACATAGACATTAGCCCATTCAACCCCAAGTAACTGACATGGACTGGAGCATGATATTCTTAGACCAATAAATTAATAAGAAAATTACCTTTGGACCAGTTCATTTATCAAAATGGGTAATTTTATCTAAAAATAGTAATAATACTGGCAAAAAGTGCAGATCCTGATGAGACGGCTCGTCACGAGCCGGTTCATCTGGTTCTACACTTTTTGTAAGTCTATTTAGAGGCCTGTAGTGTTGAAAGGGTTAAAGGTCCAGAAACGTTATTTCATACATTCTGGTTTTATATTTTAGTCTATATTATAAACTACTTAATAGTATTTGAAACCATGATCAGTGACAAGTATTATAGCAAAGCGAATGTTATTATTGTAAAACCAACTTGCCCTATGGTGTATTAAATTACTTTATTTTATGTTCTCCAATGAAATATAGAAATTAATCAGTGAAATAAGAGGTTGTTATTCCAGAGAAAGCAATAACACACATTTGATTTCTCACTGCTTGACGCTTGTGGTTCCTAAACCATTACACGTTGAAATATTGTAAACGCGAACGTTTTTGGACTCATCAAAAGTGTTGTCATTTATGATGTCATTTAAACACAACATTCTAGTGCCATTTCATTAGCACAACGTTCTAGCACCATTTCATTAGCACAACATTCTAGCGCCATTTCATTAGCACAACATTCTAGTGCCATTTCGTTAGCACAACATTCTAGCGCCATTTCATTAGCACAACATTCTAGCGCCATTTCGTTAGCACAACGTTCTAGCGCCATTTCGTTAACACAACATTCTAGCGCCATTTCGTTAGCACAACGTTCTAGCGCCATTTCGTTAGCACAACGTTCTAGCGTCATTTCGTTAGCACAACATTCTAGCGCCATTTCGTTATCACAACATTCTATTGATTTTCCCACTGTGGTATTGATGATTTCCCCACTGTGGTATTGATGATTTTCCCACTGTGGTATTGTGGTATTGATGAGCTTCCCACTGTGGTAATGATTTTCCCACTGTGGTAATGATTTCCCCACTGTGGTATTGATGATTTCCCCACTGTGGTATTGATGATTTTCCCACTGTGGTATTGATGATTATCCCACTGTGGTATTGATGATTATCCCACTGTGGTATTGATGATTTCCCTACTGTGGTATTGATGATTTCCCTACTGTGGTATTGATGATTTCCCCACTGTGGTATTGTGGTATTGATGATTTCCCACTGTGGTATTGATGATTTCCCACTGTGGGGTTGATGATTTCCCACTGTGGTATTGATGATTTCCCCACTGTAGTATTGTGGTATTGATGAATTTCACTGTGGTATTGATGAATTTCCCACTGTGGTATTGATTGTTTTCCCACTGTGGTATTGATGATTTCCCACGGTGGGGTTGATGATTTCCCATTATAGTGTTTATATGTTTATCATTTCTGGTGCTTATGATTTCCTATGAACTTTATGATTTCATCAAAATATCGCAGCCTTAGATTATCACATTGCTCCTTTTGTTAGGTCAAGAACATATTGTACCTATGAATGAAAGCAATTTATATATCTGTAAAGCTTGCCTTAACCTAGTTGTTATGGATTATACAGAGATATCTATGATATTGTATCAGTAACATATTTCGCAATCGACCTTTGACATTATATCATAGTGAGTAAAAAATCAATTGGAATCTTGCAATTCAGCTACTGCCATAATCAACCAATAATTCCTGGGCATAGAATATATCATACAAGTGTTGGATCTAATCCTTTTCTCATTATAACCTAAATAAATGTCTCTGTTATTTCCCTATTGGCTACTCATACATACAATGAAGTAACTACAATGCACAAGTCTGTATGTGTTACAAACTTACAAACTAATTGTCCAACCAATAAGCACTCTAGATTATTTCTCTGTTCCGATTCTTCCGTTCTCTTTTATTCTGATGCAAATTTATTAACCCATTTCTGGAGCAGGTTTCATGGCTTGCCCTGAGAAGGCGAACACAGTACAAGAAACAAGCACAACACAAATGGTTTTATAATTAGTTTCTGCATTACAACAGACCTGTAACTATATGCAAACATATAATTGCTTAGTATGTCCCGTCTCCATCACACACTAAGCCTTACAACACATCACATACAATCACTGTCTCGGTATGTCCAGTCTCCGTCACACACTAAGCCTTACAACACATCACATACAATCACTGTCTCGGTATGTCCAGTCTCCGTCACACACTAAGCCTTACAACACATCACATACAATCACTGTCTCGGTATGTCCAGTCTCCGTCACACACTAAGCCTTACAACACATCACATACAATCACTGTCTCGGTATGTCCAGTCTCCGTCACACACTAAGCCTTACAACACATCACATACAATCACTGTCTCGGTATGTCCAGTCTCTGTCACACACTAAGCCTTACAACACATCACATACAATCACTGTCTCGGTATGTCCAGTCTCCGTCACACACTAAGCCTTACAACACATCACATACAATCACTGTCTCGGTATGTCCCGTCTCCGTCACACACTAAGCCTTACAACACATCACATACAATCACTGTCTCGGTATGTCCAGTCTCCATCACACACTAAGCCTTACAACACATCACATACAATCACTGTCTCGGTATGTCCGTCTCCGTCACACACTAAGCCTTACAACACATCACATACAATCACTGTCTCGGTATGTCCAGTCTCCATCACACACTAAGCCTTACAACACATCACATACAATCACTGTCTCAGTATGTCCCGTCTCCATCACACACTAAGCTTTACAACACATCACATACAATCACTGTCTCGGTATGTCCCGTCTCCGTCACACACTAAGCCTTACAACACATCACATACAATCACTGTCTCGGTATGTCCCGTCTCCATCACACACTAAGCCTTACAACACATCACATACAATCACTGTCTCGGTATGTCCAGTCTCCATCACACACTAAGCCTTACAACACATCACATACAATCACTGTCTCAGTATGTCCCGTCTCCATCACACACTAAGCTTTACAACACATCACATACAATCACTGTCTCGGTATGTCCCGTCTCCATCACACACTAAGTCTTACAACACATCACAGACAATCACTGTCTCGGTATGTCCCGTCTCCATCACACACTAAGCCTTACAACACATCACATACAATCACTGTCTCGGTATGTCCAGTCTCCATCACACACTAAGCCTTACAACACATCACATACAATCACTGTCTCGGTATGTCCAGTCTCCGTCACACACTAAGCCTTACAACACATCACATACAATCACTGTCTCGGTATGTCCAGTCTCCATCACACACTAAGCCTTGCAACACATCACATACAATCACTGTCTCAGTATGTCCCGTCTCCATCACACACTAAGCTTTACAACACATCACATACAATCACTGTCTCGGTATCACTGTCTCGGTATGTCCCGTCTCCGTCACACACTAAGTCTTACAACACATCACAGACAATCACTGTCTCGGTATGTCCCGTCTCCATCACACACTAAGCTTTACAACACATCACATACAATCACTGTCTCGGTATGTCCAGTCTCCGTCACACACTAAGTCTTACAACACATCACATACAATCACTGTCTCGGTATGTCCAGTCTCCATCACACACTAAGCCTTACAACACATCACATACAATCACTGTCTTGGTATGTCCAGTCTCCGTCACACACTAAGTCTTACAACACATCACATACAATCACTGTCCAGTCTCCGTCACACACTAAGCCTTACAACACATCACATACAATCACTGTCCAGTCTCCGTCACACACTAAGCCTTACAACACATCACATACAATCACTGTCTCGGTATGTCCAGTCTGTGTCACACACTAAGCCTTACAACACATCACATACAATCACTGTCGGTATGTCCAGTCTCCGTCACACACTAAGCCTTACAACACATCACATACAATCACTGTCTCAGTATGTCCCGTCTCATCACACACTAAGCCTTACAACACATCACATACAATCACTGTCTCGGTATGTCCAGTCTCCGTCACACACTAAGCCTTACAACACATCACATACAATCACTGTCTCGGTATGTCCAGTCTGTGTCACACACTAAGCCTTACAACACATCACATACAATCACTGTCTCGGTATGTCCAGTCTCCGTCACACACTAAGTCTTACAACACATCACATACAATCACTGTCTCGGTATGTCCAGTCTCCGTCACACACTAAGCCTTACAACACATCACATACAATCACTGTCCAGTCTCCATCACACACTAAGCCTTACAACACATCACATACAATCACTGTCCAGTCTCCGTCACACACTAAGCCTTACAACACATCACATACAATCACTGTCTCGGTATGTCCAGTCTCCGTCACACACTAAGCCTTACAACACATCACATACAATCACTGTCTCGGTATGTCCAGTCTGTGTCACACACTAAGCCTTACAACACATCACATACAATCACTGTCTCGGTATGTCCAGTCTGTGTCACACACTAAGCCTTACAACACATCACATACAATCACTGTCTCGGTATCACTGTCTCGGTATGTCCAGTCTGTGTCACACACTAAGCCTTACAACACATCACATTACAATCACTGTCTCGGTATGTCCATTCTCCGTCACACACTAAGCCTTACAACACATCACATACAATCACTGTCTCGGTATGTCCAGTCTGTGTCACACACTAAGCCTTACAACACATTACACACAATCACTGTCTCGGTATGTCCAGTCTGTGTCACACACTAAGCCTTACAACACATCACATACAATCACTGTCTCGGTATGTCCAGTCTGTGTCACACATTAAGCCTTACAACACATCACATACAATCACTGTCTCGGTATGTCCAGTCTGTGTCACACACTAAGCCTTACAACACATCACATACAATCACTGTCTCGGTATGTCCAGTCTGTGTCACACACTAAGCCTTACAACACATCACATACAATCACTGTCTCGGTATGTCGTCTCCATCACACACTAAGCCTTACAACACATCACATACAATCACTGTCGGTATGTCCAGTCTGTGTCACACACTAAGCCTTACAACACATCACATACAATCACTGTCTCGGTATGTCCAGTCTCTGTCACACACTAAGCCTTACAACACATCACATACAATCACTGTCTCGGTATGTCCAGTCTGTGTCACACACTAAGCCTTACAACACATCACATACAATCACTGTCTCGGTATGTCCAGTCTCCGTCACACACTAAGCCTTACAACACATCACATACAATCACTGTCTCGGTATGTCCAGTCTGTGTCACACACTAAGCCTTACAACACATCACATACAATCACTGTCCAGTCTGTGTCACACACTAAGCCTTACAACACATCACATACAATCACTGTCTCGGTATGTCCAGTCTGTGTCACACACTAAGCCTTACAACACATCACATACAATCACTGTCTCGGTATGTCCAGTCTGTGTCACACACTAAGCCTTACAACACATCACATACAATCACTGTCTCAGTATGTCCCGTCTCCGTCACACACTAAGCCTTACAACACATCACATACAATCACTGTCTCTGTATGTCCAGTCTCCATCACACACTAAGCCTTACAACACATCACATACAATCACTGTCTCAGTATGTCCAGTCTGTGTCACACACTAAGCCTTACAACACATCACATACAATCACTGTCTAGGTATGTCCAGTCTCCGTCACACACTAAGCCTTACAACACATCACATACAATCACTGTCTCGGTATGTCCCGTCTCCATCACACACTAAGCCTTACAACACATCACATACAATCACTGTCTCGGTATGTCCTGTCTCCATCACACACTAAGCCTTACAACACATCACATACAATCACTGTCTCGGTATGTCCCGTCTCCATCACACACTAAGCCTTACAACACATCACATACAATCACTGTCTCGGTATGTCCAGTCTCCATCACACACTAAGCCTTACAACACATCACATACAATCACTGTCTCGGTATGTCCAGTCTCCATCACACACTAAGCCTTACAACACATCACATACAATCACTGTCTCGGTATGTCCAGTCTCCGTCACACACTAAGTCTTACAACACATCACATACAATCATTGTCTCAGTATGTCCAGTCTCCGTCACACACTAAGCCTTACAACACATCACATACAATCACTGTCTCAGTATGTCCCATCTCCATCACACACTAAGCTTTACAACACATCACATACAATCACTGTCTCGGTATCACTGTCTCGGTATGTCCATTCTCCGTCACACACTAAGCCTTACAACACATCACATACAATCACGGTCTCGGTATCACTGTCTCGGTATGTCCAGTCTGTGTCACACACTAAGCCTTACAACACATCACATACAATCACTGTCGGTATGTCCAGTCTCCGTCACACACTAAGCCTTACAACACATCACATACAATCACTGTCCAGTCTCCGTCACACACTAAGCCTTACAACACATCACATACAATCACTGACTCGGTATCACTGTCTCGGTATGTCCAATCTGTGTCACACACTAAGCCTTACAACACATCACATACAATCACTGTCCAGTCTCCGTCACACAATAAGCCTTACAACACATCACATACAATCACTGTCCAGTCTCCATCACACACTAAGCCTTACAACACATCACATACAATCACTGTCCAGTCTCCGTCACACACTAAGCCTTACAACACATCACATACAATCACTGTCCAGTCTCCATCACACACTAAGCCTTACAACACATCACATACAATCACTGTCCAGTCTCCGTCACACACTAAGCCTTACAAAACATCACATACAATCACTGTCCAGTCTGTGTCACACACTAAGCCTTACAACACATCACATACAATCACTGTCCAGTCTCCGTCACACACTAAGCCTTACAACACATCACATACAATCACTGTCCAGTCTCCGTCACACACTAAGCCTTACAACACATCACATACAATCACTGTCCAGTCTGTGTCACACACTAAGCCTTACAACACATCACATACAATCACTGTCCAGTCTGTGTCACACACTAAGCCTTACAACACATCACATACAATCACTGTCCAGTCTGTGTCACACACTAAGCCTTACAACACATCACATACAATCACTGTCCAGTCTGTGTCACACACTAAGCCTTACAACACATCACATACAATCACTGTCCAGTCTGTGTCACACACTAAGCCTTACAACACATCACATACAATCACTGTCCAGTCTGTGTCACACACTAAGCCTTACAACACATCACATACAATCACTGTCCAGTCTGTGTCACACACTAAGCCTTACAACACATCACATACAATCACTGTCCAGTCTCCGTCACACACTAAGCCTTACAACACATCACATACAATCACTGTCTCGGTATGTCCAGTCTGTGTCACACACTAAGCCTTACAACACATCACATACAATCACTGTCTCGGTATGTCCAGTCTGTGTCACACACTAAGCCTTACAACACATCACATACAATCACTGTCTCGGTATCACTGTCTCGGTATGTCCAGTCTGTGTCACACACTAAGCCTTACAACACATCACATTACAATCACTGTCTCGGTATGTCCATTCTCCGTCACACACTAAGCCTTACAACACATCACATACAATCACTGTCTCGGTATGTCCAGTCTGTGTCACACACTAAGCCTTACAACACATTACACACAATCACTGTCTCGGTATGTCCAGTCTGTGTCACACACTAAGCCTTACAACACATCACATACAATCACTGTCTCGGTATGTCCAGTCTGTGTCACACATTAAGCCTTACAACACATCACATACAATCACTGTCTCGGTATGTCCAGTCTGTGTCACACACTAAGCCTTACAACACATCACATACAATCACTGTCTCGGTATGTCCAGTCTGTGTCACACACTAAGCCTTACAACACATCACATACAATCACTGTCTCGGTATGTCGTCTCCATCACACACTAAGCCTTACAACACATCACATACAATCACTGTCGGTATGTCCAGTCTGTGTCACACACTAAGCCTTACAACACATCACATACAATCACTGTCTCGGTATGTCCAGTCTCCGTCACACACTAAGCCTTACAACACATCACATACAATCACTGTCTCGGTATGTCCAGTCTGTGTCACACACTAAGCCTTACAACACATCACATACAATCACTGTCTCGGTATGTCCAGTCTCCGTCACACACTAAGCCTTACAACACATCACATACAATCACTGTCTCGGTATGTCCAGTCTGTGTCACACACTAAGCCTTACAACACATCACATACAATCACTGTCTCGGTATGTCCAATCTCATTAAAATATACGCAAGCCAATATTATAATCACAAAACGGTGATATAACTCGTGTACAAGTTAACCGTAGTTATTTTATTTTAACAGTGATGTTCTGTTAACATCTATCACACCGTTTAACGGGGAACAACAGCAGTCGTGACAGCGCAGTGGTAGCGTGTTCCCTTCATGTGCAAATAGAGTTTGAGCCCCGCTGTAGCCGTTGCGATTGTGCCCTTAGGCATGGAATTTAAATTCCAAAGTGCCTCTTCTCTCTCTCTCATAGCGATAGATTCCATCAGGAATGAGGTCTCGAGAGTAATTAATATTAGTTGTAAGAACTTGTTTTTCGCAATGGAGCTAAAGTAAAATTAATTTGTATAAGCTAACAACAGCAATGCATACCGTAACCAAGCTGCTTTAATGTAGACATGTACACGAGATATATGAGCAGACGTCACCTGCAGTCCAGGTCTGTGTCATTAAAATATTATACTGTCATGAAATGTCTCAGATGAAATATTAAACTGTACTGGCATGAAGCAATAGTCGTACAGTAGTAGTTTCTATATACAACCAACCTTTATACACTTATTCTCCTGATCTCTTCATATACAGTCAAACCTGTGTTAAGCAGCCTGCCAAGGGAATCGCAGAAAGTGGCTGCTTAGCACAGGTGGCTGCTTAATAGAGGTCAAATGTATAATTCAAGGAGAAGAATTATATAAGACTCTGTCTACCACAGGGCGTTCATTTGACCCGAGCTCCCGGGTTTTGACGCACGAAAATTGATAAAGACGCATGTTTGACTCTTGGTGAAAATGCCCTGAGAGTCAACTTGACCCGGGGCGTTGATCGGTCATGCGTCATCAAATATTTTCTCAGCGGAGTATTTATCAAAATATGTCTGTCTACGAGGTCGAAGACCGTAATCGTTCATATATACGAAGTCGAAGACCGTAATCGTTCATATATAAAACGCAGTTATTTCCATCAAAAGTCTGCTGCATTTCGTTATGAACACGATCGTGATTTACGAGGGACTCACAATCGGACAAATGGCGTCTAGGCAAACTTTACGTAAAATCTTTATCTCAACCAGCCGATCAGAATATAGTATCAACCACGCATAAAGCGCCTTCATCATTTGCGCCGCCCAGGGTTAGGTTCAAAACGCGTGGTTGATGTGTGCAGTTGTGTGGTTGAGAAAAAAAGGCTTACCCAAACTTTAGTATCAAAGGGAAATAAATCTTTAATAACGTTTCTCTAATACCTGTACGGCTCGGTATTTTTCCGGTCAAAATTAGTTTTTATCAAAAGACAATTATTATTGATTGTCACAATAAACACCTTTAGCAAGTTTTGCAAACAACCAATTACCGTTTGTGTTGTTTGCCATCATATGTGCTGCTAATCATGAGAACTGAGAAGTTTAAGTAGTTGTTGACATTATGTGTATTGTCAATGTACAATCGGCATAGATAAAACGGTGTTTTTGTAACACGTGTATTGTCAATAATAAGTTGTCTGCTATTTGAGAAGCTTATAGTGGGCCACTGATATAGAAATTATACGCCGGAATCGTTTGATGATGTCGGTGAGTAAAAGTACTTTTGCTATTGTTTGTTACAGATTTCTATGGGGTATTCATTGTGTGCACCACCCATTAATCATTTCATTGTTTCTACATTATTCCTTCATTTTCTGGAGAATATTCCTAAATCATTCTTAGTTATATTTTCAATCAGATCGGAGATAAAAAATTAAAGAGTATCAGTTTTAGAAATTAAATCTTAAATATGGTTCAGAAAAGCCTTAGTCACTTCGGAATTGGCACACCCAGCAAACGTAAGCTGAGTGATAGTGTTAGTGAACCTGGGACACCTAAACGCCATAAAGTAGATTGTGACACTCCTAAGTCTAAAGTGAAAAGAAAATTCAGGTCTGAGTGGCTTAATAAATTTGAGTGGCTGGAAATGAAACAAACTGACGGATCAGATTCTGTTGTATTGTACTTGGTGTAGAGATGCTAAAAAGAAAAATCCCTTCGCTAACAGTGGTAGCACGAACCTACAAAAATTACATGTACGTAAAGTACCAACATGCATATATTTGACTCTTGAAAATTCCAACTTGACTCTTGAAAATTCCTGTTTGACTCTTGAGATTTTGACCTGAAGGGTCATTGACTCTTGAGTTTCAAAGTCTAGTGAACGCCCTGTTTCTAATCCTGTTTCTGTATTCTGATTATGTGTGATGTATGCATTGTTCAATATGTATTATATTGGGAAATAAAATATGTTTCAACTAAATGTATAATAAAACACAGTGCATGTATAAAATGTGTGTATCCAGTTAACCGACTATGTGTTTTTATGACGACGGAACTGGTAATTATTTAAATATGGAGTCATATTAGAACTAAAATGTTAAGTAGTGGATCAGTATTCGCCGGAGGCGAGGGTAAATAAGCTCAATCATCAGTGGATCCGTGGTCCCGTGGTTAACACGTTTGACTTGCAATACAGGGGTCCCAGGTTCGATCCCTGGCAATAACATATTACAATAACTTGTATCATAGTCTTTTGGATGAAACTTTAAACCGAGGTCTTGTTGACGATTTACACTATGTATGTAAAATAACTGAAGGAGACTCTTAACCCTTTCCCTCATAGAACCTCTTGATGCCATTAACAATACGACATACATTGTAATGTAGTAGCCAAACCAATGCTCATAGACCCTTTCCCTGATAGAAGCACCTCTTGATGCCATTAACAATACGACATATATTTATAATGTAGTAGCCAAACCAATGCTCATAATAAAGGCCAGAATATCATATACCGTATTTAGCTATGTATAGTGCGCACATTTCTTACTGAAATCCTCATCCATTTTATCTACTGCGCATTATACACCAGTACAGACTTCAGGACATTTTTTTCCGGACCAAAATTGACCAATATTTCGTGAAATTCGACCCGAACGGGCACCACAGTCATTCTATAATTTGTTACATTCGACAAACGTTATAAACTAGCTATTAAAACCAGTTGCCGATAGTCTATATAAATAAATGAAATGAATAAGACCACAAAATTAGCATATATTGTGTTTATTTTGGTAAACTTTGAAGAATTTTATTGAAATTAGTAAATGCATAAAAAATGGCGATTTGATAACATCACGTGGTTTTATCGTATGTAATATTTCCAGTACTTTGCCGCATAAAGCGACGCTGCAATCGTACGATATCATAGAGATAAAGAAACTTTGTAATAATAGTTTATTTGATTTAATATACCGTATGTTTTTAAATACGACATGATTAAAGACACGATGTGTTGGTTATTTTTACGGGAAATATTTACTATGTACATGCATTGCATAAAAAAAAAAAAAAATTTTTTGGCTGCAGTATTTCAATTGTTTGTAGCGATAATTAATTTCGACAAACCATTCACAATGGGTCCGGTCCCAGTTAATTAGGTAGGCTACAT
>JABXNX010000362.1:0-18030 GCA_014843695.1 Archivesica marissinica | reverse complement strand
AGAGCAGCTGGCCCTGAATAATGCTAAACTGGGACATTTCTGGCACAGAAATGAAATTTATGTTTTCATATAGTTCAATGTCCATAGAATCCTGCACCATAAAGTTCCCAAAAGTTCCCACTTGGGAAACTGAACAATCCAAGATGGCCGCCAAGATGGCCGACAAAAACAGAAAAATACCCAATTATCTAGATAAAGATTTAAATTCTTCTGGCATTTTGAAATGACTATATTTTATTATTCATAGTGATGCTAAATGCATGTAACTACATGAAAATAATGCATTTTCTTACCTTTTTTGTATATTTTCTGAAAAAGTTGACTTTATCCACAGAAAAAGAGGTAAAACATGCTGTATTTTGAAGACACACCTAAAATCATTTCTTATAAAACTCACATATATTGACATAACATCTTAAATATGATATAGAATCATGAGTTGGAGAGACTGGACGTAAGTTTAAGTGGTTAGAGATAGATATGTACTGTTTTCTAAAAAATAACGGCCATAAAAGTGGGTGGGGTAAATTGACCCCTGAAAATGATAATAAAAAATATATTAAAACTCAATTTATTTAATATTTTTTCATACTTCTATATTACAATTATTCATTTTATAAACGTGTACATCCACTTCCATTGTTCACTGTTTAAGAACAGTTTATAAATAGTCCATATCCATCTATTAGAGTGATGTCTGCGGGAAGATGATACCCTTTGCCTCAGGTAAGCTTTTACTGTATATCCATTTCAATAGTACTGCTCTTTTATTATGAAGCACTGCCACAATCAATTGCCCATGACAAGACATATAACATCGACATACTGTGGAAAGTGTCTTGGCTGTTAAGACCGAACACCCCTAGTGGAATGGCACCATGCAGTTGGTGCATACTGGTCACCACCCTGGAATATCGACAACAATGTTCCTGCCAATGATCGATATGGATCCCAGTAATGACTCGTGCATATTATCCACGCTCTCATATGTTACGAAGCTGGCATTGACATACAATGTGGATCCTATCATTACATTTGACCAGCCATTGTGGTACAAGGCACAACTGATTGTTGACACACAACCACCAAACAGTTCGCTGAGGCGTATCATCTGTCGCCTCGGAGGTCTCCACATCCAGATGAGCTTCCTTGGTACCATTGGAACCATTATGACCGACTCCGGTCTCAAGGAGTTATTGGAGACCGTGTATGCCGAGAACGTAGTTCCACATCTCCTGAGTGGAAAGGCCATCAGCAGAGCGATTCGTGGGCATTTACTGGCAGAGTCAGCCCTGTGTTCGCTGTTAGCAGCGAATATATTCAATATTGAAATCCCTCATAATAGTAATAACCGAAAGGAGGATAATGATTCAGCTGTAGATGTATCTAGTGTTGAAATAGAAGAGAATGACATAACTGACAATGGATGTAACACTAATGTGGATGAAGAAATGAGTCAGAGTTGTGATGAAGGTGGTCTGGTGATTGCAAATGATGTAGTATACATAAATAATAACAGTCCCAGTAAATCCCCAGGCGTAAATGGTGTTGAGTCAGACATGAATGCTGAGAATGCTGAAGATGATGAGTATGGGGACAATGAGCATGAGAACGACAATAGTTCACAGTTAGAAGAAGCGATGAAAGTTCTAGATGGCCTTTTAGCTGCGGAGGTAGACATTGAATCGGTTGTGAAATCTACATGTGTTGAACAAATGAAATTCAAGAGGCAGAAAGCCATTTCAAAAATGAAAGAAAGCCGAACAGCCCAGCTATGGCTCCAATACATAGAATTGCTAGACATCTTTAAGGCATTTATAAAAGCAGAACGCACAGGTGATTGGAACCTTCACCTTCAGTCATTGTTAGAAATGCTACCATTTTTCGCTGCCACTGGCCACAACGCATATATTTAAACAAAATGCTTGCCCTATCAATAACACACCCCAATGTTCACAGTATGTTCATGGAAGGTATGCATGTTCTACGAAGATCGGACCGATACTGGGCTGGACTGTCAACGGACCTCATCATCGAGCAGATGCTTATGCGTAGTGTGAAGACAGTTGGAGGCCTAACTCGGGGGCGAGGCATGGACAAAATGCAGAGAGCACAGTGGATCCCCTCAAGGCCAGCGTGTTCTGAAATTAACTACAAGATGCAAGAGCTAAGCGGACACAGGTATGAGACTAGTGAACAACACAAGGAATGTGGGGAGACCAGGCAAAGCAGAGACAGAGATGATATCAAATAGATGGTAGATTTTCTTATGGATAGAAATCCATTTGAATCCACAGAAGAGTCATTGAGAAGTATAGCCAGTGGTGTAGTAGCCGGGGACAAGGTAAATGTGGACAAAGGGCGGGAAGTGGGCATGAACATTCTGAAAGATGTGGAGGGGAAGAAAGTGGGTGACTTCAAGTTCAGTCAAGAAGGCCCAAGTAACCACTATGAGTGATAATGCTAGTGTCAGTATTGGTGGTGATGATGTGGAGATTGACCCACAGCTTCTTTTCCAGCGATTGGTTGCTGCTGCCCAGGGCGCTGTACCAATAGAAGATCTACAGAATTTCTTTGCATATGAGCTATGTACCTATCCGCCTTCCTTGTTCGAGAGCAAACAACTATTGAGACAGGCCAATAAAGCAACACTAGCACAGGAACTAACAAAACAGTTCTTACTGATGACAGTGTCCCTGACCAACAACAGGAAATAATATATGTAATTGATGGCGGTTGCCTTATTCAAAGACTCAACTGGCCAAGAGGCAGAACATATAATGAGATATGTTCAATGTACATAAAGTATGTAAGAGATAACTACACCAACAGTCATATTGTGTTTGATGGCTATATAGCTGGTCCATCTACTAAAGATAACACCCACATAAGACGTACTGGTGGACGTGTTGGGGCTGAGGTCAGGGTTCAAGAAGACTTAGCCATGAATACAAAGAAGCAAAACTTCTTATTGAATTCTAAGAATAAACAAAGGTTTATAGACATGCTAGCTAGTAAGCTAGAAGATTCTGGCATTGAAGTCACTCAAGCAAACGCAGACGCAGACTATGATATCGTCATGACGGCCATAGACTGTTCGAAGTATATGAACACTGTGGTGGTTGGTGAAGATACTGATATGTTAGTATTACTGTGCCATTATGCAGAGGACCATGGCTACTCCATTCATCTCAACAGTGAAGGACGTAGAAAAAAGTCTGTAAACATACTAGAGTTAAAGAATAACCTAGGTGAGGTAGTATGTAAAAACATTTTGTTTATTCACGCATTACTGGGATGCGATACGGTATCAAGACAATACGGCATTGGTAAACTTGCAGCGTTAAGGCTAATAAAGAAGTCGGCAAGCTTCAGAGAATGTGCTGAACAATTTGATAAACTTCCCCCATGAAGTATCACACAGCGAGATCCTGAAAACTGGAGAAAACGCACTCATTCTCACCTACACAGAAAATGAGGTTGAATCTATCAATGAACTCAGAATGAGATTATTCCTGGACAAAACAGCAAGAAACTCTGTATCAATTGACCCTAAAACATTACCACCAACACATAGTGCAACCATATATCATTCGTCGAGTATACCATCAAATACTGCAATGGAAAGGGTTGGAAGAAGATCCTTGTGATTATGGTTGGGTGTTATCACATGGCATATTGATTCCCAGATTGTCGGACATGCCCCCAGCACCTGCCAACATTCTAAAAGTTGTCCGATGTGGATGCATGACAGGTTGTCGTAGTATGTCATGCAGCTGCAGAAAGCTTGGTCTGAATTGTACAACAGTGTGTGGCAACTGTGGTGGACTTTGCTCCAATCAACCAGAAATAGCAGAGTACTGACAAAATCAAACACTGATCCAATGAGTAGAATATGACCCAAGATAATATTAACAGCATTGCTAAAATATTAATCAGCTGCTAGAAATCTTAATTACAGTGAAGATATTCTAGATTTGCTATAGAAATACATTGTGGATATTGGCATATTGAATGAGCATTTCTCCTAATTATATATACGGTATAATGTATATACTTGTATACTGTATACAATATACTTCTCTCTTGTAATATAATATACACTGAGTGGACATGTGATCAATGTATAAACTGCAATGTATCAATTGTATGTATTTTAATTCATGTGTTATACACTAAGTTTATAGAGTTAGGTATGCTTCCAACATTCAGATTATATATGTATACCCATTCATGACAAGGATGTTATTTTATCTCATTTTATGGACATCTGACCTCAATTTGTAACCTTAACCTTAAATATACTTACCATATTGCTTATGTTTATAACTTCGTCTGGAGTTAACTTAAATATTAGAATGAAATATATGAGCTACCAATCATTAGAAGTGAAAGTATGGCGCATATCCATATTTTATTGAATTTTTGTAACTTTGACCTTGAAATGTGACCTTGACCTTTCATATACAGACAAAAAATAAACATTATCATATTCTTCCTAAGGTGGTTAATATATTTGTGTAGTTTGTTCAAAATCCATTAAGCGGTTTTAGAGATATGATATTATTCCAGAAATTCCCCATGAAAATATCAAAAAAGTCAAAAAATGCCCCCAATTTTTTTTCCCGGACCGGAACTTTTGGGAACTTTGTGATTTAGGATAGCCTATACTATTTCCAGCTTATATGCAAAACAATCATTTCTGTGCCACAAATGTCCCAGTCAAATCTCAGCTGCTCTGCCTATAAGCATCCGTCGAAACCATGCGTGCTGCGATAAATACCAACAGTTCAATGAATATGCATTGAAGAAAAAGAAATTATGGTTTCCAATGTTTAAGAGCTTCCTCATTAGTACAGCAAATATGACAGTCGATTAAGTTCAATTTGATGAATCTATATTCTTGTGTTGAGATTTTGATAATGTCTTGTTTTCATTTATATTGTTATGCAGGCATTAGGTAAAAATAGCCCCGTCGGGCCGGGTCCATCTTAGTCTAAACATATTTTATTCAGTTCATTCAATATATATATATATATACGGCACACAAATAGACAGGATATCTGAAATGGATTGGAAAACAATAAGCTCTCAGCACGTCGGGAACAAGGCACAGCTCACAGCAGGAAATTGGGTCACCGTTCCGAAGTGACCAATCCACGCCGCTGCCGCGTACAGACGAGGACCCGCATCGACTCTTCGGAGTGTCAACACTTACCTAGAGCAGCGACAGCTAGTACTGGGGCGCTGAAGAGGCGACGAGTGACCGGGCAGGAGAAGACGGCAATCGTTTTGCGTGGATGGCACACCCGTCGCCTCGAACTATTTTATCTGTCTCCAATGATGGGCGAGCGGTTGGAGACGGAGGGATGCGACCTCGACCTCGGATGCGTCAACGGGGTGGACAACGACGGAACAACCGAACCATTTTGCTGCTGTGAGCCGTGGAGGATGTGGCCCTAAAAGGCACCGAGAAAGCTTAAGATACCACCGAGAAAATAACCACCTTGGACATGATGGCGGAGGGAGACGTTACAGCACATCAACGACTCAGGAAACCGGCACAGGGCTTGTCACCCTGTTGTCGGGGAGATGATGTTATGTGCGGGGCGTGTCACCCTGTCGTTTGGTATCACTCCATAAATGGGTCAACGATGGAGAAGCGCCTTCACAGCGAGTGGATGACCTCATTTCTTCATCCAATCAGCGACCAGACCTTCAACCACCTTGACTTCAACTACCAGTACCACAATCTTCTAGAACATAATCATATTGGACTTAAGCAACATAGACTCAACCAACAAGGAATAATTATCGAGTAAACTAATCATCTTGGACCGAAATCTTCACGGGAATCTACAACTACAATCCTCAATCTACACCACTCTACAAGAAACCGACGACTCAACACTTCATCGAATAATCGACGGTGCGAACGCACGTTTGCTCACCCATATGGTTTACCGGCAGCGAGGGTAAATAAACTCAATCATCATCATCATCATCAGAGCTTATGTAAATTCCTTTCCATGAGGATGTTACAATATACAGTTGTTAGCATTGAGAGCGGTTGTGAGACATGACGGGCATTGTCTTGAGTTCTTAAGCCCCGATTGTCATGGGTGCTTGCATGCGTACTTGTGATTAGTGGGGCATCTTAAAGTTGTGTATATATTTTGCATTGAATATTTATGTTTGCATACAGACGGATCTGTAGTCCAGTGGTAACACGCTGGACTGGTAATCCAGGGATCGCAGGTTCGATCCCCCGTCTGACCCTAATCAAATTACAAGTCTTTCAGATGGGACCGAGGTCTCGTGTCGATGCTTTACACCGTACACGTAAACGAACCAGAGGAGACTCTGGAATGGGTCTCTGCCTGTATCATTTCACTATCCTCCAAAATCTAAAATGACTAATATCTTCAGGAGGCGTGGTTCATATGGGCAACAGGTAGCGACGATAAATAAACGTAAATCACACACATATGTTTGCATATTAAATTGAGGATTTCCGGTTAGTAATGGCGGTGTAGTTGTTGTGTTTTGGTCTCTGGATTAAAGTTTAATTCTTAGCACGTAATTTGAACATTTGGAAGCTGTAAAATGCTGTGAGGATTTCAGATGTATTCGAGGTTTGAATCGGGTCTATGATTATGTAAAAGCTTGACTCTATACGACTCTATAGGACGTTGCAGCGATATTCAGTAAAAGTGCATGTATTCACGCTCTGTTGATCTCTGTATATTTCAAAGTACAACATAATTGAAAAGATAAGCTGTATTGAAGCTACGCTCGAATATAACACAACTACACTGAGCTACAACAATAGCGTGACATGAGCGTACAATCAACACCCACTTGTGAAAAGAAACGTGAAGCATCCTTTCCATTACTTGAAGACGACATTGATCTTAAAAAATCGAGAATGCTTTCTGGCGAGTGCAGTATGATGGACGCTGCCACTACAAACATTCAGCTCAGTGACGAGCAAATCACGAAAATTGGCGATGTGTTGAAAACAACATTTGATGGACAAATCTCTGCTATGGTTACTAGCATAGTATCTGGTGTACTCGGAGGCCTGGAGGAAAAGGTCAAATATCTCGAGGACGAACATGCTAATCTCCGCACACGGATAGAGGAGCTCGAGAATAGTGTGGCATTCATCGACTCACAACGCGACAAGGCCGAACAGCATTCCCGGCGTCTCCGTATATCGGGCATCCCGGAGTCGCCAAGTGAATCTACAGCAGACCAGATTGTTATTGATCTCGCAGCAGCGGTCGGTGCTGATATAAAAGTGGACGCGATCGATCGTACGCTCAGGCTCGGCAAGAAGCCAGTGCCTACCGAAGCCCCATCGTCATCCAAACCTACCCGCCCACGAGATATAATAGTCAAATTAGCCACATATAGGGCGCGTCACAATGTGTACGAACAGAAGGCCAAACTCAAATTGTGTGGCTACGAGAACACCTTCATAAACGAAGATCTCACGCGAGCGCGCAGTGAGCGATACTATCTGACTCGTCAACTTATTAAGGCCAATACGATACATGGGACTTGGACATCAGATGGTGTCATCATAGTAAAGCCTGCTGACGGTTTTGATGTTAGACTCCGGCGAATCGAGACGATGGGAGACCTCAACAATTTGAAGACATATACACAATCGAAGGAGTTCTTCAAATCGAAGGAAGCCATCAAATCGAAAAAATCTACCTCGTAACTTTTTGGTGTGCACTATACTATTATATTCATCAATAGTGTTACCTGTGTTAGAGCATATGATAGTATACAGGTGACTTGACACCTGCCATGAACCGTGGAATAGTTGACAACTAATAAGTGGACATGTGCCGCACGTTATAAACGCTTAGCTGGACTGTTATAGACTATCACTTTACTATCATTTTATTATAACTTTGTTGCATTTCCCCGTCTTTTAGAATTGTAAGCACATGGTTATAACATTATTATAACCTATTCGTTTTACAAATCTAAAAACATGGGACATGATCTTACATAACCCAACATGCACATGTATATTTATTAAATACCTGTATGTGGCGTATAGGTGCTCTCCCTCTGTAGGTAAGCTAGAAATCATTGTTATTTTTGGCGTATAGATGCGACGTGATAGTTTGACTTTTGTTTGCATGCGGAGTTCTCCCGCGACGGGTAAGAGGTGAACCAGGTGGATGTGTGGATTAGGGCCTAGTATTTATTTAGTTCATATCGATGGATGCCATCTTATACATTAGCCTTGTTTGCCTTTTGCTTAGTTGTGGTGTCTTCTTCGTTTGTGGGCAGGGGACGCATCTATATTTATAGTTCACGTTAATATAACATTTAAATATGTTCCAACAACATAACATTGGTAATTAGTAGGGATGTCAACGAATATGCGAATATTCGAATATTAGCTCGGACGTCCGAATGTCCGAATATCCGAATACATCCGAATACTATTCCAGTATTCGAATATTCGGGAAAAATATTATATTTGCAAAAATGAAATAAACTGTCATAAATCAGATACTTTATTTTTCCTTTGAAACCATCATAACACCTTCCAACACAAAAGAATTCGCTCCAGGATGTGTGAATAAATTATGTTGTGTATGCATCCCTGGCAGGTGTTAATAGATACACCATGTAATCGGATAAGTACAGTAGGTGTTAAGGTAGGTATTATTTAATTATGATGTCAAAACTGTTTAGACAGAGAATGACATATTACTGACTCTTTGCAACAACATCTACCCACACGTACCTGTATCATACAATTTTAAATAACGTGTAGTTTTATTTGTGAAAACACCCATGCATCCTATTCAACCACTTTTCGTTATACTAATATCTTCTTCTCGTGCTCCAATTTTATATTTCACGTTCTTGAGCTTTCTTTAAATATTCCTTTAAATATTAACCATTTTCCTTTTAACATCCAAAACTATATTGACTCACTGATACAATAACTCCTGAAATTCTTTAGCATATACCTAGCATAGATTTCACGTATATTCATTGTTATATATATTATTCTCCTGCCCTTTGTATATCAATCAATTGATAGGGAAAAGAACTATGCATGTTTTTTCTTTCGTTCTAGTCCCTTTCAGTATACTGCTGTTAATTTATATGTAAAATGTTAGAATAAACAATGTTTAAACCAATGTACAGTGGCCGACAACAATAACTGAATGAGTCGTCGTCATATTTGCATGGCCTTACAGGATGGCGTTTATACAAATTTGATAGTTTGAGTGATTTTGAGTTTTTGATAGAATTCTATCAAATATTCGAATATTCGAATACCTTCCCGACCGAATATTCGAATACCATAATCGCTATTCGTTGCCATCCCTACTATATACACATTGATGAATGAGGGGTGACACACAGCTCTATAATGAATTATATTATATTATATGCATCTTCCCAGTTAGCTAAGAATCACGTATTGCACTCGAATCATCTCTAACATTTGGTACAAATGTCTGACTCTAAATTACTCGAGAACTACTTGTGAGTACAACTCGCTGAGTCCTATACATAATTAGTAGGGTTTGTAATATGTAAATATTATAAAATAATACGTTTATGTGAAACATTGTGCTACTCACACAACAGTTATACCTGTTTATATATAGTGTGTGCACAGACTAATGCTACTCCTACAACAGTTATACATGTTTATATATAGTGTGTGCACAGACTAATGCTACTCCTACAACAGTTATACCTGTTTATATATAGTGTGTGCACAGACTAATGCTACTCCTACAACAGTTATACATGTTTATATATAGTGTGTGCACAGACTAATGCTACTCCTACAACAGTTATACCTGTTTATATATAGTGTGTGCACAGACTAATGCTACTCCTACAACAGTTATACATGTTTATATATAGTGTGTGCACAGACTAATGCTACTCCTACAACAGTTATACCTGTTTATATATAGTGTGTGCACAGACTAATGCTACTCCTACAACAGTTATACATGTTTATATATAGTGTGTGCACAGACTAATGCTACTCCTACAACAGTTATACCTGTTTATATATAGTGTGTGCACAGACTAATGCTACTCCTACAACAGTTATACATGTTTATATATAGTGTGTGCACAGACTAATGCTACTCCTACAACAGTTATACCTGTTTATATATAGTGTGTGCACAGACTAATGCTACTCCTACAACAGTTATACATGTTTATATATAGTGTGTGCACAGACTAATGCTACTCATACAACAGTTATACATGTTTATATATAGTGTGTGCACAGACTAATGCTACTCCACACAACAGTTATACATGTTTATATATAGTGTGTGCACACAATAATGCTACTAGTATTGTTCTCATGAACTCATGAATCTCTCCTGTTCTGATATAAATAGTGTGCACACAATAATGCTACTATTATTGTTCTCATGAACTCATGAATCTCTCCTGTTCTGATATATATAGTCTGTGCACATAATAATGCTACTATTATTGTTCTCATGAACTCATGAATCTCTCCTGTTCTGATATATATAGTGTGTGCACAGACTAATGCTACTAGTATTGTTCTCATGAACTCATGAATCTCTCCTGTTCTGATATATATAGTCTGTGCACATAATAATGCTACTATTATTGTTCTCATGAACTCATGAATCTCTCCTGTTCTGATATATATAGTGTGTGCACAGAATAATGCTACTATTATTGTTCTCATGAACTCATGAATCTCTGCTGTTCTGTGGATGTTTTTCTGATTATTTTTCGGTACTAATGATGTCGCGTCATTTTCAGAATGGAGTTTTGGTATGGGTTGGTGTTCATTCTGTTACACTGGCTGAATTAAGGTACCAATCGACGGCAACGCTATTCATCTTGGTGGTGCATAGGGATGAACATCAACTTAATACCTACTACTTAGATTATATTGACGTCCATACATTAACATCTCTAGAATACCGACTGCATTAATAGTTCGAAGTTATCATACACCTACTGTCATAAAACCAAACTGGCATGCATCTGTGACATTTTATTCCATAAATATATACATCTACATCCTTGATAATCTAGTCCTCAAGAAACAAATTAAATATGCATCGTACATTGTATTGAATACAAATTTAAAATATATTACGATTTAAAAAGGGGATTATTTTCCATCCAAAACTGCATCATACTCTCATATTACGTGTGATACACATCTATAACTACTATAACTCCAATACTAAATTTTTCGAATCAAAACCAAGCTGCATTCAACATAGTTATAGTACTAGTAGGTAACATAACCTGTTCAAAAATACTTAGTAACCTACTAACGCGCTTTGTCCGAGACAATACACTTACTGTCCGAGACAACACACTTACTGTCCGAGACAACACACTTACTGTCCGAGACAACACACTTACTGTCCGAGACAACACACTTACTGTCCGGGACAACACACTTACTGTCCGAGACAACACACTTACTGTCTGAGACAACACACTTACTGTCCGAGACAACACACTTACTGTCCGACAACTTACTGTCCGAGACACACACTTACAACACACCGAGACAACACACTACTGTCCGACACACTTACTGTCCGAGACAACACACTTACTGTCCGACAAACTTACTGTCCGACACACTTACTGTCCGAGACAACACACTTACTGTCCGAGACAACACACTTACTGTCCGACACACTTACTGTCCGACACACTTACTGTCCGACACACTTACTGTCCGACACACTTACTGTCCGAGACACTTACTGTCCGACACACTTACTGTCTGAGACACTTACTGTCCGACACACTTACTGTCCGAGACACTTACTGTCCGACACATTTACTATCCGAGACACTTACTGTCCGAGACACTTACTGTCAGACACACTTACTGTCCGAGACACTTACTGTCCGAGACACTTACTGTCCGAGACACTTACTGTCCGAGACACTTACTGTCCGAGACACTTAATGTCCGAGACACTTACTGTCCGAGACACTTACTGTCCGAGACACTTACTGTCCGAGACACTTACTGTCCGACACACTTACTGTCCGAGACACTTACTGACCGAGACACTTACTGTCCGAGACACTTACTGTCCGAGACACTTACTGTCCGAGACACTTACTGTCCGACAAACTTACTGTCCGACACACTTACTGTCCGACACATTTACTGTCCGACACACTTACTGTCCGACACACTTACTGTCCGACACACTTACTGTCGGACACACTTACTGTCCGACACACTTACTGTCCGACACACTTACTCTCCGACACACTTACTGTCCGACACACTTACTGTCAGACACACTTACTGTCCGACACACTTACTGCCACACTTACTGTCCGACACACTTACTGTCCGACACACTTACTGTCCGACACACTTACTGTCCGACACACTTACTGTCCGACACACTTACTGTCCGACACACTTACTGTCCGACACACTTACTGTCCGACACACTTACTGTCCGACACACTTTCATGATATCCATTATTATATTTTTTATTGGCGGCTTTATGCATGAGGGGGACGGCTTTACTGGCACACTCATCCATGGGGGGACGGCTTTACTGGCACACTCATCCATGAGGGGGGCGGCTTTACTGGCACACTCATCCATGAGGGGGACGGCTTTACTGGGGGACGGCTTTACTGGCACACTCATCCATGGGGGGGACGGCTTTACTGGCACACTCATCCATGGGGGGGACGGCTTTACTGGCACTCACGGGGGACGGCTTTACTGGCACACTCATCCGGGGGACGGCTTTACTGGCACACTCATCCATGGGGGACGGCTTTACTGGCACACTCAGGGGGGGACGGCTTTACTGGACGGGGGACGGCTTTACTGGCACACTCATCCATGACGGGGACGGCTTTACTGGCACACTCATCCATGACGGGGGACGGCTTTACTGGCACACTCATCCATGAGGGGGGACGGCTTTACTGGCACACTCATCCATGGCGGGGGGACGGCTTTACTGGCACACTCATCCATGCGGGGTACGGCTTTACTGGCACACTCATCCATGGGGGGGACGGCTTTACTGGCACACTCATCCATGAGGGGGGACGGCTTTACTGGCACACTCATCCATGAGGGGGGACGGCTTTACTGGCACACTCATCCATGACGGGGGACGGCTTTACTGGCACACTCATCCATGACGGGGGACGGCTTTACTGGCACACTCATCCATGACGGGGGACGGCTTTACTGGCACACTCATCCATGGGGGGGACGGCTTTACTGGCACACTCATCCATGAGGGGGGACGGCTTTACTGGCACACTCATCCATGACGGGGGACGGCTTTACTGGCACACTCATCCATGACGGGGGACGGCTTTACTGGCACACTCATCCATATGGGGGGGGGCTTTACTGGGGGGGGGGCTTTACTGGCACACTCATCCATGGGGGGGCTTTACTGGCACACTCAGGGGACGGCTTTACTGGCACACTCATCCATGGGGGACGGCTTTACTGGCACACTCACGGCTTTACTGGCACACTCATCCATGGGGGACGGCTTTACTGGCACACTCATCCATGACTGGCACACTCATCCATGGACGGACGGCTTTACTGGCACACTCATCCATGGGGGACGGCTTTACTGGCACACTCGGGGGACGGCTTTACTGGCACACTCACCACCACACCACCTACTGGACGGGGGACGGCTTTACTGGCACACTCATCCATGACGGGGACGGCTTTACTGGCACACTCATCCATGGGGGGCGGCTTTACCTGGCACACTCATCCATGGGGGGGCTTTACTGGCACACTCATCCATGAGGGGGACGGCTTTACTGGCACACTCATCCATGGGGGACGGCTTTACTGGCACACTCATCCATGAGGTGGACGGCTTCACTGGCACACTCATCCATGGGGGACGGCTTTACTGGCACACTCATCCATGGGGGGCGGCTTTACTGGCACACTCATCCATGGGGGACGGCTTTACTGGCACACTCATCCATGGGGGACGGCTTTACTGGCACACTCATCCATGGGGGACGGCTTTACTGGCACACTCATCCATGGGGGGGCGGCTTTACTGGCACACTCATCCATGGGGGGCGGCTTTACTGGCACACTCATCCATGGGGGGCGGCTTTACTGGCACACTCATCCATGGGGGGGGGGCGGCTTTACTGGCACACTCATCCATGGGGGGGGACGGCTTTACTGGCACACTCATCCATGGGACCACCAACCACACCACCAACCACCAACCACACCAGGGGGACGGCTTTACTGGCACACTCATCCATGGGGGGGCGGCTTTACTGGCACACTCATCCACCACCACACCACCAACACCACACCACCACCACCACCACCACACCCACCACCACACCACCAACCACCACCCACACCACCATGACGGGGGACGGCTTTACTGGCACACTCATCCATGACGGGGGACGGCTTTACTGGCACACTCATCCATGACGGGGGACGGCTTTACTGGCACACTCATCCATGACGGGGGACGGCTTTACTGGCACACTCCATCCATGACGGGGGACGGCTTTACTGGCACACTCATCCATGACGGGGGACGGCTTTACTGGCACACTCATCCATGACGGGGGACGGCTTTACTGGCACACTCATCCATGACGGGGGACGGCATGGCACACTCATCCATGGGGAGGACGGCTTTACTGGCACACTCCATGACGGGGGACGGCTTTACTGGCACACTCATCCATGACGGGGGACGGCTTTACTGGCACACTCATCCATGACGGGGACGGCTTTACTGGCACACTCATCCATGGGGGGGGGCTTTACTGGCACACTCATCCATGGGGGGCCTTACTGGCACACTCATCCATGAGGGGGACGGCTTTACTGGCACACTCATCCATGGGGGACGGCTTTACGGCACACTCATCCATGAGGTGGACGCTTCACTGGCACACTCATCCATGGGGGACGGCTTTACTGGCACACTCATCCATGACGGGGGACGGCTTTACTGGCACACTCATCCATGACGGGGGACGGCTTTACTGGCACACTCATCCATGACGGGGGACGGCTTTACTGGCACACTCATCCATGGGGGGACGGCTTTACTGGCACACTCATCCACGGGGGGCACCACACCACCAAGGGGGACGCCTTTACTGGCACACTCATCCATGGGGGACGCCTTTACTGGCACACTCATCCATGACGGGACACGGCTTCACTGGCACACTCATCCATGGGGACGGCACGACTTTACTGGCACACTCATCCATGGGGGACGCCTTTACTGGCACACTCATCCATGGGGGGACGGCTTTACTACCACCACACCACCACCGGCACACTCATCCATGGGGGGCGGCTTACTGGCACACTCATCCATGGGGGGCTTCTTTACTGGCACACTCATCCACGGGGGGGGCGGCTTTACGGCACACTCATCCATGGGGGGACGCTTTACTGGCACACTCATCCATGAGGGGGGACGGCTTTACTGGCACACTCATCCATGAGGGGGACGGCTTTACTGGCACACTCATCCACGGGGGGGCGGCTTTACTGGCACACTCATCCATGGGGGGGACGGCTTTACTGGCACACTCATCCATGACGGGGGACGGCTTTACTGGCACACTCATCCCGACGGGGGACGCCTTTACTGGCACACTCATCCATGACGGGGGACGCCTTTACTGGCACACTCATCCATGACGGGGACGGCTTTACTGGCACACTCATCCAACGGGGGACGGCTTTACTGGCACACTCATCCACGACGGGGACGGGGGACGCCTTTACTGGCACACTCATCCATGACGGGGGACGGCTTTACTGGCACACTCATCCAGACGGGGGACGGCTTTACTGGCACACTCATCCATACTGGGGGGGACGGCTTTACTGGCACACTCATCCATGGGGGGGACGGCTTTACTGGCACACTCATCCATGACGGACGGCTTTACTGCACACTCATCCATGACACCACCACACCAGGGGGGACGGCTTTACTGGCACACTCATCCATGGGGGACGGCTTTACTGGCACACTCATCCATGGGGGGGCGGCTTTACTGGCACACTCATCCATGGGGGGGCACGGCTTTACTGGCACACTCATCCATGGGGGGACGGCTTTACTGGCACACTCATCCATGGGCGGCTTTACTGGCACACTCATCCAAGGGGGACGGCTTTACTGGCACACTCATCCATGACGGGGGGGACGGCTTTACTGGCACACTCATCCATGGGGGGGACGGCTTTACTGGCACACTCATCCATGGGGGGCGGCTTTACTGGCACACTCATCCATGGGGGGGGACGGCTTTACTGGCACACTCATCCATGGGGGGGCGGCTTTACTGGCACACTCATCCATGGGGGGGACGGCTTTACTGGCACACTCATCCATGGGGGGGACGGCTTTACTGGCACACTCATCCATGGGGGGACGGCTTTACTGGCACACTCATCCATGAGGGGGGACGGCTTTACTGGCACACTCATCCATGGGGGACGGCTTTACTGGCACACTCATCCATGGGGGGGACGGCTTTACTGGCACACTCATCCATGGGGGGGACGGCTTTACTGGCACACTCATCCACGGGGGGGGGGACGGCTTTACTGGCACACTCATCCATGGGGGGACGGCTTTACTGGCACACTCATCCATGAGGGGGGGACGGCTTTACTGGCACACTCATCCATGAGGGGGGACGGCTTTACTGGCACACTCATCCATGAGGGGGGACGGCTTTACTGGCACACTCATCCATGGGGGGGACGGCTTTACTGGCACACTCATCCATGGGGGGACGGCTTTACTGGCACACTCATCCATGGGGGGACGGCTTTACTGGCACACTCATCCATGGGGACACCACACCACCAGGGGGGACGGCTTTACTGCACACTCATCCATGAGGGGGGACGGCTTTACTGGCACACTCATCCATGGGGGGGACGGCTTTACTGGCACACTCATCCATGGGGGGACGGCTTTACTGGCACACTCATCCATGAGGGGGACGGCTTTACTGGCACACTCATCCATGGGGGGACGGCTTTACTGGCACACTCATCCATGGGGGGGACGGCTTTACTGGCACACTCATCCATGGGGGGGACGGCTTTACTGGCACACTCATCCATGGGGGACGGCTTTACTGGCACACTCATCCATGGGGGGGACGGCTTTACTGGCACACTCATCCATGGGGGGGACGGCTTTACTGGCACACTCATCCATGGGGGGGACGGCTTTACTGGCACACTCATCCATGGGGGGGCGTTTTACTGGCACACTCATCCATGGGGGGACGGCTTTACTGGCACACTCATCCATGGGGGGGACGGCTTTACTGGCACACTCATCCATGGGGGGGACGGCTTTACTGGCACACTCATCCATGGGGGGGACGGCTTTACTGGCACACTCATCCATGGGGGGACGGCTTTACTGGCACACTCATCCATGGGGGGGGACGGCTTTACTGGCACACTCATCCATGAGGGGGGGACGGCTTTACTGGCACACTCATCCATGAGGGGGGACGGCTTTACTGGCACACTCATCCATGAGGGGGGGGACGGCTTTACTGGCACACTCATCCATGGGGGGGACGGCTTTACTGGCACACTCATCCATGAGGGGGGCGGCTTTACTGGCACACTCATCCATGAGGGGACGGCTTTACTGGCACACTCATCCATGGGGGGGACGGCTTTACTGGCACACTCATCCATGAGGGGGACGGCTTTACTGGCACACTCATCCATGGGGGACGGCTTTACTGGCACACTCATCCATGGGGGGGGGGACGGCTTTACTGGCACACTCATCCATGGGGGGGACGGCTTTACTGGCACACTCATCCATGGGGGGAGACGGCTTTACTGGCACACTCATCCATGAGGGGGGCGGCTTTACTGGCACACTCATCCATGAGGGGACGGCTTTACTGGCACACTCATCCAT
>JABXNX010000361.1:0-18049 GCA_014843695.1 Archivesica marissinica | reverse complement strand
AGTTACTCCGTGTATATCCGCGCAACTGTACGTTACACCTAGCATCGCCACATGTAAGCATTTACTTACCCTTGTATATCCGCTGCCAACCTGTACGGTTACACTAGCGTCTCCATATGTAGCATTTAGTTACCTGTCTGGTGCATGGTTATACCTGTCTGGTGCATGGTTATACCTGTCTGGTGCCTGGTTATACCTGTCTCGTGCATGGTTATACCTGTCTCGTGCATGGTTATACCTGTCTCGTGCATGGTTATACCTGTCTCGTGCCTGGTTATACCTGTCTCGTGCGTGGTTATACCTGTCTGGTGCCTGATTATACCTGTCTCGTGCATGGTTATACCTGTCTCGTGCGTGGTTATACCTGTCTCGTGCCTGGTTATACCTGTCTCGTGCATGGTTATACCTGTCTCGTGCATGGTTATACCTGTCTGGTGCCTGGTTATACCTGTCTCGTGCATGGTTATACCTGTCTGGTGCCTGGTTATACCTGTCTTGTGCGTGGTTATACCTGTCTTGTGCATGGTTATACCTGTCTGGTGCATGGTTATACCTGTCTTGTACATGGTTATACCTGTCTGGTACATGGTTATACCTGGCTGGTGCATGGTTATACCTGTCTGGTGCATGGTTATACCTGTCTCGTGCATGGTTATACCTGTCTGGTGCATGGTTATATCTGTCTGGTACATGGTTATACCTGTCTCATGCATGGTTATACCTGTCTGGTGCATGGTTATACCTGTCTGGTGTATGGTTATACCTGTCTCGTGTATGGTTATACCTGTCTCGTGCATGGTTATACCTGTCCCATGTATGGTTATACCTATCTCGTGCATGGTTATACCTGTCCCGTGTATTGTTATACCTATCTCGTGCATGGTTATACCTGTCTGGTGCATGGTTATACCTGTCTGGTGCATGGTTATACCTGTCTCGTACATGGTTATACCTGTCTGGTGCATGGTTATACCTATCTCGTGCATGGTTATACCTGTCTGGTGCATGGTTATACCTATCTCGTGCATGGTTATACCTGTCTCGTGCATGGTTATACCTGTCTGGTGCATGGTTATACCTGTCTGGTACATGGTTATACCTGTCTCGTGCATGGTTATACCTGTCTCGTGTATGGTTATACCTGTCTGGTACATGGTTATACCTGTCTCGTGCATGGTTATACCTGTCTCGTGCATGGTTATACCTGTCTGGTGCATGGTTATACCTGTCTGGTACATGGTTATACCTGTCTGGTACATGGTTATACCTGTCTCGTGCATGGTTATACCTGTCTGGTACATGGTTATACCTGTCTCGTGCATTGTAATACCTGTCTCGTGTATGGTTATACCTGTCTGGTGCATGGTTATACCTGTCTGGTGCATGGTTATACCTGTCTGGTACATGGTTATACCTGTCTCGTGCATTGTTATACCTGTCTCGTGTATGGTTATACCTGTCTGGTGCATGGTTATACCTGTCTGGTGCATGGTTATACCTGTCTCTTGCATGGTTATACCTATCTCGTGCATGGTTATACCTGTCGTGTATGGTTATACCTGTCTCGTGTATGTTATACCTGTCTGGTGCATGGTTATACCTGTCTGGTGTATGGTTATACCTGTTTGGTGCATGGTTATACCTGTCTTGTGTATGGTTATACCTGTCTCGTGCATGGTTATACCTGTCTCGTGCATGGTTATACCTGTCTGGTGCATGGTTATACCTGTCTCGTGCATGGTTATACCTGTCTCGTGCATGGTTATACCTGTCTCATGCGTGGTTATACCTGTCAGGTGCATGGTTATACCTGTCTGGTGCATGGTTATACCTGTCTCTTGCATGGTTATACCTATCTCGTGCATGGTTATACCTGTCTGGTGCATGGTTATACCTGTCTGGTGCATGGTTATACCTGTCTGGTGCATGGTTATACCTGTCTGGTGCATGGTTATACCTGTCTGGTGCATGGTTATACCTGTCTGGTGCATGGTTATACCTGTCTGGTGCATGGTTATACCTGTCTGGTGTATGGTTATACCTGTCTGGTGCATGGTTATACCTGTCTCTTGCATGGTTATACCTGTCTGGTGCATGGCCTGTCTGGTGTATGGTTATACCTGTCTGGTGCATGGTTATACCTGTCTGGTGCATGGTTATACCTGTCTCGTGCATGGTTATACATGTCTGGTGTATGGTTATACCTGTCTCGTGTATGGTTATACCTGTCTCGTACATGGTTATACCTGTCTCTTACATGGTTATACCTGTCTGGTGCATGGTTATACCTGTCTGGTGCATGGCCTGTCTGGTGCATGGTTATACCTGTCTCGTGCATGGTTATACCTGTCTCGTGCATGGTTATACCTGTCTGGTGCATGGTTATACCTGTCTCGTGCATGGTTATACCTGTCTCGTGCATGGTTATACCTGTCTCGTGCATGGTTATACCTGTCTGGTGCATGGTTATACATGTCTGGTGCATGGTTATACCTGTCTCGTGCATGGTTATACCTGTCTCGTGCATGGTTATACCTGTCTGGTGCATGGTTATACCTGTCTTGTGTATGGTTATACCTGTCTGGTGCATGGTTATACCTGTCTGGTGCATGGTTATACCTGTCTCGTGTATGGTTATACCTGTCTGGTGCATGGTTATACCTGTCTTGTGTATGGTTATACCTGTCTGGTGCATGGTTATACCTGTCTGGTGCATGGTTATACCTGTCTTGTGCATGGTTATACCTGTCTCGTGCATGGTTATACCTGTCTGGTGCATGGTTATACCTGTCTCGTACATGGTTATACCTGTCTGGTGCATAGTTATACCTGTCTGGTGCATGGTTATACCTGTCTGGTGCATGGTTATACCTGTCTCGTACATGGTTATACCTGTCTGGTGCATAGTTATACCTGTCTGGTGCATGGTTATACCTGTCTGGTGCATGGTTATACCTGTCTGGTGCATAGTTATACCTGTCTGGTGCATGGTTATACTGTCTGGTGCATGGTTATACCTGTCTGGTGCATGGTTATACCTGTCTGGTGCATGGTTATACCTGTCTGGTGCATGGTTATACCTGTCTGGTGCATGGTTATACCTGTCTGGTGCATGGTTATACCTGTCTGGTGCATGGTTATACCTGTCTGGTGCATGGTTATACCTGTCTGGTGCATGGTTATACCTGTCTGGTGCATGGTTATACCTGTCTGGTGCATGGTTATACCTGTCTGGTGCATGGTTATACCTGTCTGGTGCATGGTTATACCTGTCTGGTGCATGGTTATACCTGTCTGGTGCATGGTTATACCTGTCTGGTGCATGGTTATACCTGTCTGGTGCATGGTTATACCTGTCTGGTGCATGGTTATACCTGTCTGGTGCATGGTTATACCTGTCTGGTGCATGGTTTTGTTGGTGTGGTTATACCTGTCTGGTGCATGGTTATACCTGTCTGGTGCATGGTTATACCTGTCTGGTGCATGGTTATACCTGTCTCGTGCATGGTTATACCTGTCTGGTGCATGGTTATACCTGTCTGGTGCATGGTTATACCTGTCTGGTGCATGGTTATACCTGTCTGGTGCATGGTTATACCTGTCTGGTGCATGGTTATACCTGTCTGGTGCATGGTTATACCTGTCTGGTGCATGGTTATACCTGTCTGGTGCATGGTTATACCTGTCTGGTGCATGGTTATACCTGTCTGGTGCATGGTTATACCTGTCTGGTGCATGGTTATACCTGTCTCGTGCATGGTTATACCTGTCTGGTGCATGGTTATACCTGTCTGGTGCATGGTTATACCTGTCTCGTGCATGGTTATACCTGTCTGGTGCATGGTTATACCTGTCTGGTGCATGGTTATACCTGTCTCGTACATGGTTATACCTGTCTGGTGCATGGTTTTGTTGTTGGTTATACCTGTCTGGTGCATGGTTATACCTGTCTGGTGCATGGTTATACCTGTCTCGTACATGGTTATACCTGTCTGGTGCATGGTTATACCTGTCTGGTGCATGGTTATACCTGTCTCGTACATGGTTATACCTGTCTGGTGCATGGTTATACCTGTCTGGTGCATGGTTATACCTGTCTCGTACATGGTTATACCTGTCTGGTGCATGGTTATACCTGTCTGGTGCATGGTTATACCTGTCTCGTACATGGTTATACCTGTCTGGTGCATGGTTATACCTGTCTGGTGCATGGTTATACCTGTCTCGTACATGGTTATACCTGTCTGGTGCATGGTTATACCTGTCTGGTGCATGGTTATACCTGTCTCGTACATGGTTATACCTGTCTGGTGCATGGTTATACCTGTCTGGTGCATGGTTATACCTGTCTCGTACATGGTTATACCTGTCTGGTGCATGGTTATACCTATCTCGTGCGTGGTTATACCTGTCTCGAACACAAATCCTGAAATTTAGTGACACACATAAATAGATGTTTTTGAGAAAACGTTTGAAACGTGGCGACGCCCATTAATGCTGTTCTGTAATTTTAGTTGCTTATGAAGTCAGTTAATTTCTTACTATCAATTTAAGCAATGCAGATATATAAGATATTAATCATATTGTTCACATCAATTCACATTTAGAGTCCATAACTTTAGTTTATATCATTATTTGACCAAATATCATGCCATTATCTTTTTCTACAACAACAAAGTGATGGGCTAGGAAACATTGTTCCTATGGCAACCGGTTCAAAATATTTACACTATTAATATCGAAATTTAAACCGTATAGCTTTAACTAATAATCCATTGAAATTATACAGTAGTGTAAGTGTTGGGGGAAAATGTGTCATTTTCGTCATATTTAGATGTACCGGTAATCTTCCCATTTTTCTGAAAAATATCCAAGTACCCATTTCTGATAATCAATCATCCGCGTTGTAAATAAATACACGCGGTAAATGATGATGGAGCTGATATTACTACATCGGTGAAAAAAGACATTTTCTACAGAATGTAATTTTCCGATTATATTGTATAATCTTTTTCCAAATCTTTACAGCAGAATCTGAGTATTTCAACTAGTAAACAAAAACGTGAATGCGACATTTGTTGACATAACACAATAATGTAAAGTAGGGTCAACAGCCATGCGTAATACAATGTGTGTATCCTGAATAACAAGACGGTACAGATTTACCGTTTATGCTAACGTGATTCATCTCTAACCGACAGTATCAGACTCTTAGCATAGATTCCAATAATACACGAATGTCAATTCATGAGCTACGCTCAGTTTTGAGAGATTGTAGACCATAAAACACTGTTTATTGATTGAAAGTTAAGTGTTCAAATTTGTTCAGAAGAATTTGTAGTAGCAATACTATTTAAACGTAAAAAAATTCATGTTTGTTTTTTTGCGATGTAATGTCGCTTTAAGTTATTTTCCATGGGCCCATCATTTTATAATTGTGTGGCATGATGCCGTATACACCCGACGACTTGTCCGCTCATAAGAGGCAGCTTATTGGGTTACGTAGCTACTTCTGTCGTTGTGTCATTCCAGATACAAACATTTTGGTACAATACAACATCTTCATATGGATGCTAATGAAATGAGATATAAAAACAAAATGTTCAGTTCTGTTCGACACCATATTACCTAAGCTATGTTGATGCACCAGAAACATCACTCAACAACATTTTTCCATATATATGACTGAATCGTGATTCACTGTTTTGTAGTTCCAGGTTTTCAATAATTGATTTATTGAGGTTTTAAATAAAATTTGAAGAATTGACGACAAATGTACTAATTTTTAATGAAATTATTATTTGTAAATTATCTCCCTGTTTGTATTTTTATTTACAATGTAACCAGTAACTTTGTCATTTGTGGTTTACTATCAAGTTGACACTTAAATAAATTTGTAAATGCAGGTTCGATCCCACATCTGACCCTAATAAAATTAACAGTCAGATGGGACTTTAAACCGAGGCACTATCCTCCAAAATCTAAAATAACTAATCTCTTCAGGAGGCGTCGCTCATATTCGACAACCGCTAGCGACAATAAATAAACGTAAAACACACAAAAATTTGTATATATATATATTTATTTGAATTATAGTTTTATATTTGAAGAATCAAAAGACTGTTAACCCATTCAACACCAAGTTACTGACATGGACTGGTGCATATTTTTAGACCAATAAATGAATAAGAAAAGTACATTTTGACCAATTCATTTTTTAAAATTTATAATTGGTCTAACAATAGTAATTTTACTGGCAAAAAGTGCAGATCCTAATGAGACGGCTCGTCACGAGATCCTGATTAGATGGCTCGTGATAGCCGGCTCATCTGGATCTACACTTTTTGTAAGCCTATTTAGCGGTCTGTGGTATTAAAATGGTTCAGAAATATTTCATTAACCCATTTCATTCTGGATACATTTGAAGGCTTTTGGAAACAACATAGATCCAGATCAGCCGCAGTGTGACGCTGCGTGCTGATCAGGATCTATGTTGTTTGCTGCATAGCCAAGTGTCTTAGCAAGATCATCTGAATAGCAAACAGCATAGATCCTGATCAGACAGAACGTTGCGTGGCGGTTGATCTGGCTCTATGTTCTTTGCAGATACCGTTTGAACGGTATCCAGAATGAAATGGGTTAACCTGAATGCTTCCTTTTATTCCTTTATTTCTCGTCTCACCTGTGTTAATCGTGGTCCAGAAGTTATATTACTGTCCATACTCACATATAAGACAAGTTTTTTACAACCAGATTATGGCCTCAAAGTGGCTTAGCGTCTTTATAATTTAGAGCAAAAAATAAAAACTGTAAATGAACCATAATTATGTTTTAGAAAAGAAAGCACTTCAACACTGAACATTTCATCGACTTGCACTGGTCAAACATGCAATTTATACATGGCCTGGTGTCCATTTTATCAACCCGTCTTATATGCAAGTGCATGCCAAAACCCACAGACTTTCAGGACCAAAGTAGCAGGGTCGTCTTATAGGCGAGTATGAACGGTAGTCATTTTATATTTTGGAGGATAGAGCACGATTCAGAAGCACCATTTGTTCTTATAAATGCTGGTGTATAGCACCGATACATGAGAACTCGGGGGGGGGTTTATAGTCCCATATGAAAGACTGTCGATATTATTACGGTCAGATGGGAGATCGAACCTGCGATCCCTGGATTCACAGTCCAATGTGATAACCACTGGACGATTGACTATGCCAGTCAATTTCACATTTCATGCTTCAAATATTTGCCTACATATAAGTCGAGTATAAATCATAGAAATCATTATAAATACGATTAATCACTTTACGTTTTGTGTTTATTTTCTTTGCCGTCCCGCTTGTGTCAATCACTGGATTTAATTTTCTAAATGAGTTGTGGAAGTCGTGATAGCGTAGTGGATGCGCGTTCGATTCAGGTTCGGAGTTTGAGCCCCGCTGGAGCCCTTACGATTGTGCCCTTAGGCAAGGCATTTAAATTCCACATTGCCTCTTCTCTCACTCGTGGCGATGGATTCCATCAGGAATGAGGTCTCGAGAGTGATTAATATAAGTTGTAAGAACTTGTTTCGCAATTGAGCTAAACTAAATTTGTATAAATGAGTAGTTTGGCAAAACTGCACTGAAAATGTGGAAAACATGCTTCACTGTAGTGAATGATTTCACCACCGAGAATGTGATATACCTATATTTTGCGCATATATCTTAATTTCTCAGTATTATATATAACCCGGTCATGGAGTTGGGGTTAGCGATGGGGATTGTTGAATGGTTTCCGTCCATAACATTTGGAGTCTGGTTCACATCTCTTTTTAATGATCTAAATGAAACTTTGGTCAAATGTGTTCACCGCAACGGTCATATTAGTAGATCAAAGGTCAAGTGACTGTGGGTTTTATCTAAGCCATATCTCCGAAGGAAGTGAAACATTGGTCAACGGTTCACCACATCGAGATGATGCACGGAACCCAGTCACGTCGGTTTCACTCTCCAAGGTCAAAGGTAGGGGTTCCCTCTGTCTGAAGTTTTGTCCGCCTGAGTGGTTAAGGTCGCTGACTTGTATACCACTGTAACCTATCATCACTGATGGTCACGGGTTCGAGCCCCGCTCAGACCGTGTCTCATTTATATGAAAAAGTTGGCAGTTTCTTACGGAGGTTGGTGCACCCAAGTTCTGGTTAACCGCTGGAGCCTGCCCAGGAAAGGTGTTGTTAGGTAAACTGCCCGCCGGCGATATAGCCCAAAATGGTGTTGATGCAGGCGTAAAACCCGAAATATAAAGAAATAAAACTGTCTGAAGTTTTGTCTGTGCTTCTGTCGCCAATTTGAAAAACTTGGAGCCATATAGTCTATTTGACAAAACATTCCAAAAAAAATGTTGTGCCAAATATTTTCGAAATATTTAGCGCCAGTATTTGATTTTTGTTGCAATTGGCGACTGAAAGGAATATTGCTATACATATATCGTATACACTTTATAAATGTAGAACCACTGATTTGAAACAAATCTTTGTTTTACGTTTATTTATCGTCGCTACCGGCTGCCGATATTAGCTCTCCTGAAGTGATTAGTCATTTTAGATTTTTGGAGGATAGTGCAATGATACAGACAGAGACCCATTCCAGAGTCTCTTCTGGTTCGTTTACGTGCACGGTGACACGACACGAGACCTCGGTTTAACATTCCATCTGAAAGACTTAATTTTATTAGGATCAGGCGGGTGATCGAACCTGCGATCTCTGGATTACCAGTCCAGCGTGTTACCACTGGACTACAGCTCCGTCTGTCCTCAATGGCTGGAGGTCACTGTTGCATTAAGAGGCCGGTTGACATTATTGGATGAATTCATGTTTTGTGGTCTTTATCTCGCCCACTTTAGTGGAAAGCAAGACCTAGCATAATGGGTGGGGGCGTCGACAGTTAAATATTTGCACATAAGTATAAAACCGTCGAATATAATGCTTCAATAACGGGCGTACTATTTCTCTGGGTTATTCCCTGCCCCCTAACAAGTCCCCACCCAAGTGAACTTGAACCTGATTTTTGGCCAAAAATAGTCCAATTTCAGAAATTATGCATAAAAAACTCAAATATTGTCATTTCTTAAAATATATCAATGGTATAGCTTTAAAACCATACCCATCCAAGACTAATTATCTACCCCCACGCCACAGTAAGTCCACACCCCAATACTAATTATCTACCCCCACGCCACAGTAAGTCCCCACCCCAAGATTAATTATCTACCCCCACGCCACAGTAAGTCCACACCCCAATACTAATGATCTACCCTCATGCCACAGTAAGTCCACACCCCAATACTAATTATCTACCCTCATGCCACAGTAAGTCCCTACCCAAGACTAAGAGTGAACATGAATTTTGACCAAAACTAGTATGAAGAAACTCAAAAGCCGTTATTGATTTGAAACTTCCGAGTATTAATTCCCTTCACCCACAGTTAAGTCGCCACCCACATGAGTGACATTGAACTTCAACAATAAATTCTTGAACACAGTCGGATCTGTAGTCCAGTGGTAACACGCTGGACTGGTAATCCATGGATCGCATGTTCGATCCCCCGTCTGACCCTAATAAAATTAACAGTCTTTCAGATGTGACGTTAAACCGAGGTCTCGTGTCGGTGCTTTACACCGTGCACGTAAAAGAACCAGAGGAGACTCTGGAACGGGTCTCTCTCTGTATCATTGCACTAACCTCCAAAAACCTAAAATGACTAATCTCTTCAGGAGGCGTCGCTCATATGGGCAACCGGTAGCGACGATAAATAAACGTAAAACACACACGCGATTCTTGAACTTCCGTTTTTCATATTGGTGATAAAAAAAACACTTGAGAAAGATGGTTTTATCCCACCGAAACGTCGGTAAAATTGTGTTACGGAGTATATTATATCTCCGAGGAGATCATTAGTACAATTTTAAACATTACAGTTTCTCGTTTGATCAATTGTGACATGTATATTTAACGGATCTATATTATTTGAATAAATTACTTTTAATAGACTGCGTGAGTGTTGAGTGCCGTATAGGCTATACGATGCGATAAGATAAATTTTATTTTGAGTCGGCAAGATAGCAACAGTACAACACAAGGTCTGGGTGAGTTTTTGAATCGACTATATAACGTAAAGTAATGGTAACAGGTATACAATTAGAATCACTGATAAAAACATGCATATTTATTATTAATCTGTTTCTAAGATAAATGCTGAAAAATGTTATAACATAACTAAGTTATGTAGGTAAGACAAATGTACTTGTTAGCCATAAAGAATATTAACCTAGTAAGCCAGTGACTTAATTGGTAAAACTAATATAAATATACAATGTATATGGATTAAACAAACATCTTTTACAATAACATCAATTTTATATGTATATCAATCTTCATATGGATTCAAGGCCAGGTGTGTGTTTTACGTTTATTTATCGTCGCTACCGGTTGCCCATATGAGCAACGCCTCCTGAAGAGATTAGTAATTTTAGATTTTTGGAGGATAGTGCAATGATACAGACAGAGACCCATTCCAGAATCTCCTCTGGTTCTTTTACGCGCACAGTGTACAGCACCGACACGAGACCTCGGTTTAAAGTCCCATCTGAAAGACTTAATTTTATTAGGGTCAGACGGGGGATGGAACTTGCGATCCCTGGATTACCAGTCCAGCGTGTTACCACTGGACTACAGATCCGTCGGATTCAAGGGCAGTCCAGTAATGTATATTTATAAACTCTGGGGTAAAGCAAGCACATGTGTCATGGTCTAGTAGTTAAGGTCCACTGTAAACCTTTCATCACGGGTTCGAGCCCCGCTCAGACCGTGTCTCTTTATATGAAATAGTTGGCTGTCACCCCAACGGAGGTTGGTGCACAAAGTACTGGTTAACCGCTGGAGCCTGCCCAGGAAAGGTGTTGTTAGGTAAACTGGCCATCGCTAGGCAACCGGTTGCGACGATAAATAATTTTTAAAAAACAACACAAGAGAGCATCTAAGGATTTACGCTCGCACCAACAACTGATGTCATATTTTATATGGCGCGCCAGTATTCAGTATTTATGGATATCCATAATTCGATTTATAGATATCCATAATTCCATTTTTGGATATCCATAATTCAATTATTGGATATCCATAATTCAATTATTGGATATCCATAAATCGATATATGGATATCCAGAATTCAAAGGTATTTATGGATATGTAATAATCTATTCATGGATATCCATAATTCCATTTTTGGATATCCATAATTCAATTATTGGATATTCCATAAATCGATATATGGATAGCCAATACTCGATTTATGGATATGTAATATTCTATTTATGGATATCCAATAATTCTATCAAGTTCTATGTCCCTCATCCATTCGGTACTTCTATCAAGTTCTATGTCCCTCATCCATTCGGTGCTTCTATCAAGTTCTATGTCCCTCATCCATTCGGTGTTTCTATCAAGTTCTATGTCCCTCATCCATTCGGTACTTCTATCAAGTTCTATGTCCCTCATCCATTCGGTGCTTCTATCAAGTTCTATGTCCCTCATCCATTCGGTGCTTCTATCAAGTTCTATGTCCCTCATCCATTCGGTGCTTCTATCAAGTTCTATGTCCCTCATCCATTCGGTGTTTCTATCAAGTTCTATGTCCCTCATCCATTCGGTGCTTCTATCAAGTTCTATGTCCCTCATCCATTCGGTGTTTCTATCAAGTTCTATGTCCCTCATCCATTCGGTGCTTCTATCAAGTTCTATGTCCCTCATCCATTCGGTGTTTCTATCAAGTTCTATGTCCCTCATCCATTCGGTACTTCTATCAAGTTCTATGTCCCTCATCCATTCGGTGTTTCTATCAAGTTCTATGTCCCTCATCCATTCGGTGCTTCTATCAAGTTCTATGTCCCTCATCCATTCGGTGTTTCTATCAAGTTCTATGTCCCTCATCCATTCGGTGCTTCTATCAAGTTCTATGTCCCTCATCCATTCGGTGCTTCTATCAAGTTCTATGTCCCTCATCCATTCGGTGTTTCTATCAAGTTCTATGTCCCTCATCCATTCGGTACTTCTATCAAGTTCTATGTCCCTCATCCATTCGGTACTTCTATCAAGTTATATGTCCCTCATCCATTCGGTGCTTCTATCAAGTTCTATGTCCCTCATCCATTCGGTGCTTCTATCAAGTTCTATGTCCCTCATCCATTCGGTGCTTCTATCAAGTTCTATGTCCCTCATCCATTCGGTGCTTCTATCAAGTTCTATGTCCCTCATCCATTCGGTGCTTCTATCAAGTTCTATGTCCCTCATCCATTCGGTGTTTCTATCAAGTTCTATGTCCCTCATCCATTCGGTGCTTCTATCAAGTTCTATGTCCCTCATCCATTCGGTGCTTCTATCAAGTTCTATGTCCCTCATCCATTCGGTGCTTCTATCAAGTTCTATGTCCCTCATCCATTCGGTGCTTCTATCAAGTTCTATGTCCCTCATCCATTCGGTACTTCTATCAAGTTCTATGTCCCTCATCCATTCGGTGCTTCTATCAAGTTCTATGTCCCTCATCCATTCGGTGTTTCTATCAAGTTCTATGTCCCTCATCCATTCGGTACTTCTATCAAGTTCTATGTCCCTCATCCATTCGGTGTTTCTATCAAGTTCTATGTCCCTCATCCATTCGGTGTTTCTATCAAGTTCTATGTCCCTCATCCATTCGGTACTTCTATCAAGTTCTATGTCCCTCATCCATTCGGTGCTTCTATCAAGTTCTATGTCCCTCATCCATTCGGTGCTTCTATCAAGTTCTATGTCCCTCATCCATTCGGTGTTTCTATCAAGTTCTATGTCCCTCATCCATTCGGTACTTCTATCAAGTTCTATGTCCCTCATCCATTCGGTGTTTCTATCAAGTTCTATGTCCCTCATCCATTCGGTGTTTCTATCAAGTTCTATGTCCCTCATCCATTCGGTACTTCTATCAAGTTCTATGTCCCTCATCCATTCGGTGCTTCTATCAAGTTCTATGTCCCTCATCCATTCGGTACTTCTATCAAGTTCTATGTCCCTCATCCATTCGGTGCTTCTATCAAGTTCTATGTCCCTCATCCATTCGGTACTTCTATCAAGTTCTATGTCCCTCATCCATTCGGTACTTCTATCAAGTTCTATGTCCCTCATCCATTCGGTGCTTCTATCAAGTTCTATGTCCCTCATCCATTCGGTGTTTCTATCAAGTTCTATGTCCCTCATCCATTCGGTACTTCTATCAAGTTCTATGTCCCTCATCCATTCGGTGCTTCTATCAAGTTCTATGTCCCTCATCCATTCGGTGCTTCTATCAAGTTCTATGTCCCTCATCCATTCGGTGTTTCTATCAAGTTCTATGTCCCTCATCCATTCGGTACTTCTATCAAGTTATATGTCCCTCATCCATTCAGTGCTTCTATCAAGTTCTATGTCCCTCATCCATTCGGTACTTCTATCAAGTTCTATGTCCCTCATCCATTCGGTGCTTCTATCAAGTTCTATGTCCCTCATCCATTCGGTGCTTCTATCAAGTTCTATATCCCTCATCCATTCGGTACTTCTATCAAGTTCTATGTCCCTCATCCATTCAGTGCTTCTATCAAGTTATATGTCCCTCATCCATTCGGTGCTTCTATCAAGTTATATGTCCCTCATCCATTCGGTGCTTCTATCAAGTTCTATGTCCCTCATCCATTCGGTGCTTCTATCAAGTTCTATGTCCCTCATCCATTCGGTGCTTCTATCAAGTTCTATGTCCCTCATCCATTCGGTGTTTCTATCAAGTTCTATGTCCCTCATCCATTCGGTGCTTCTATCAAGTTCTATGTCCCTCATCCATTCGGTACTTCTATCAAGTTCTATGTCCCTCATCCATTCGGTGCTTCTATCAAGTTCTATGTCCCTCATCCATTCGGTGCTTCTATCAAGTTCTATGTCCCTCATCCATTCGGTGCTTCTATCAAGTTCTATGTCCCTCATCCATTCGGTGCTTCTATCAAGTTCTATGTCCCTCATCCATTCGGTGCTTCTATCAAGTTCTATGTCCCTCATCCATTCGGTGCTTCTATCAAGTTCTATGTCCCTCATCCATTCGGTGCTTCTATCAAGTTCTATGTCCCTCATCCATTCGGTGTTTCTATCAAGTTCTATGTCCCTCATCCATTCGGTACTTCTATCAAGTTCTATGTCCCTCATCCATTCGGTGTTTCTATCAAGTTCTATGTCCCTCATCCATTCGGTACTTCTATCAAGTTCTATGTCCCTCATCCATTCGGTGCTTCTATCAAGTTCTATGTCCCTCATCCATTCGGTGCTTCTATCAAGTTCTATGTCCCTCATCCATTCGGTACTTCTATCAAGTTCTATGTCCCTCATCCATTCGGTGCTTCTATCAAGTTCTATGTCCCTCATCCATTCGGTACTTCTATCAAGTTCTATGTCCCTCATCCATTCGGTGCTTCTATCAAGTTCTATGTCCCTCATCCATTCGGTGCTTCTATCAAGTTCTATGTCCCTCATCCATTCGGTACTTCTATCAAGTTCTATGTCCCTCATCCATTCAGTGCTTCTATCAAGTTATATGTCCCTCATCCATTCGGTGCTTCTATCAAGTTATATGTCCCTCATCCATTCAGTGCTTCTATCAAGTTCTATGTCCCCCATCCATTCAGTGCTTCTATCAAGTTCTATGTCCCTCATCCATTCGGTGCTTCTATCAAGTTCTATGTCCCTCATCCATTCGGTGTTTCTATCAAGTTCTATGTCCCTCATCCATTCGGTGCTTCTATCAAGTTCTATGTCCCTCATCCATTCGGTACTTCTATCAAGTTCTATGTCCCTCATCCATTCGGTGCTTCTATCAAGTTCTATGTCCCTCATCCATTCGGTGCTTCTATCAAGTTCTATGTCCCTCATCCATTCGGTGTTTCTATCAAGTTCTATGTCCCTCATCCATTCGGTACTTCTATCAAGTTCTATGTCCCTCATCCATTCGGTGTTCTATCAAGTTCTATGTCCCTCATCCATTCGGTTTCTATCAAGTTCTATGTCCCTCATCCATTCGGTACTTCTATCAAGTTCTATGTCCCTCATCCATTCGGTCTTCTATCAAGTTATATGTCCCTCATCCATTCGGTGCTTCTATCAAGTTCTATGTCCCTCATCCATTCGGTGTTTCTATCAAGTTCTATGTCCCTCATCCATTCGGTGCTTCTATCAAGTTCTATGTCCCTCATCCATTCGGTGCTTCTATCAAGTTCTATGTCCCTCATCCATTCGGTGCTTCTATCAAGTTCTATGTCCCTCATCCATTCGGTACTTCTATCAAGTTCTATGTCCCTCATCCATTCGGTGCTTCTATCAAGTTCTATGTCCCTCATCCATTCGGTACTTCTATCAAGTTATATGTCCCTCATCCATTCAGTGTTTCTATCAAGTTCTATGTCCCTCATCCATTCGGTACTTCTGTCAAGTTCTATGTCCCTCATCCATTCGGTGCTTCTATCAAGTTCGATGTCCCTCATCCATTCGGTGCTTCCACCAAGTTCTATATCCCTCATCCATTCGGTACTTCTGTCAAGTTCTATGTCCCTCATCCATTCAGTGCTTCTATCAAGTTATATGTCCCTCATCCATTCAGTGCTTCTATCAAGTTATATGTCCCCCATCCATTCAGTGCTTCTATCAAGTTCTATGTCCCCCATCCATTCAGTGCTCAAGTCCTATGTCCCTCATCCATTCGGTGCTTCTATCAAGTTCTATGTCCCTCATCCATTCGGTGTTTCTATCAAGTTCTATGTCCCTCATCCATTCGGTGCTTCTATCAAGTTCTATGTCCCTCATCCATTCGGTACTTCTATCAAGTTCTATGTCCCTCATCCATTCGGTGCTTCTATCAAGTTCTATGTCCCTCATCCATTCGGTGTTTCTATCAAGTTCTATGTCCCTCATCCATTCGGTGCTTCTATCAAGTTCTATGTCCCTCATCCATTCGGTGCTTCTATCAAGTTCTATGTCCCTCATCCATTCGGTGCTTCTATCAAGTTCTATGTCCCTCATCCATTCGGTGTTTCTATCAAGTTCTATGTCCCTCATCCATTCGGTACTTCTATCAAGTTCTATGTCCCTCATCCATTCGGTGTTTCTATCAAGTTCTATGTCCCTCATCCATTCGGTGTTTCTATCAAGTTCTATGTCCCTCATCCATTCGGTACTTCTATCAAGTTCTATGTCCCTCATCCATTCGGTGCTTCTATCAAGTTCTATGTCCCTCATCCATTCGGTACTTCTATCAAGTTCTATGTCCCTCATCCATTCGGTGTTTCTATCAAGTTCTATGTCCCTCATCCATTCGGTGTTTCTATCAAGTTCTATGTCCCTCATCCATTCGGTACTTCTATCAAGTTCTATGTCCCTCATCCATTCGGTGCTATCAAGTTCTATGTCCCTCATCCATTCGGTACTTCTATCAAGTTCTATGTCCCTCATCCATTCGGTGCTTCTATCAAGTTCTATGTCCCTCATCCATTCGGTGCTTCTATCAAGTTCTATGTCCCTCATCCATTCGGTGCTTCTATCAAGTTCTATGTCCCTCATCCATTCGGTGCTTCTATCAAGTTCTATGTCCCTCATCCATTCGGTACTTCTATCAAGTTCTATGTCCCTCATCCATTCGGTGCTTCTATCAAGTTCTATGTCCCTCATCCATTCGTGTTTCTATCAAGTTCTATGTCCCTCATCCATTCGGTGCTTCTATCAAGTTCTATGTCCCTCATCCATTCGGTGCTTCTATCAAGTTCTATGTCCCTCATCCATTCGGTGCTTCTATCAAGTTCTATGTCCCTCATCCATTCGGTACTTCTATCAAGTTCTATGTCCCTCATCCATTCGGTGCTTCTATCAAGTTCTATGTCCCTCATCCATTCGGTGCTTCTATCAAGTTCTATGTCCCTCATCCATTCGGTCTTCTATCAAGTTCTATGTCCCTCATCCATTCGGTGTTTCTATCAAGTTCTATGTCCCTCATCCATTCGGTACTTCTATCAAGTTCTATGTCCCTCATCCATTCGGTGCTTCTATCAAGTTCTATGTCCCTCATCCATTCGGTGCTTCTATCAAGTTCTATGTCCCTCATCCATTCGGTGCTTCTATCAAGTTCTATGTCCCTCATCCATTCGGTGTTTCTATCAAGTTCTATGTCCCTCATCCATTCGGTGTTCTATCAAGTTCTATGTCCCTCATCCATTCGGTCTTCTATCAAGTTCTATGTCCCTCATCCATTCGGTGCTTCTATCAAGTTCTATGTCCCTCATCCATTCGGTACTTCTATCAAGTTCTATGTCCCTCATCCATTCGGTGTTTCTATCAAGTTCTATGTCCCTCATCCATTCGGTACTTCTATCAAGTTCTATGTCCCTCATCCATTCGGTGCTTCTATCAAGTTCTATGTCCCTCATCCATTCGGTACTTCTATCAAGCTATGTCCCTCATCCATTCGGTGCTTCTATCAAGTTCTATGTCCCTCATCCATTCGGTGCTTCTATCAAGTTCTATATCCCTCATCCATTCGGTACTTCTATCAAGTTCTATGTCCCTCATCCATTCGGTGCTTCTATCAAGTCTATGTCCCTCATCCATCAGTGCTTCTATCAAGTCTATGTCCCATCCATTCGGTGCTTCTCAAGTTCTATGTCTCATCCATTCGGTGTTTCTATCAAGTTCTATGTCCCTCATCCATTCGGTGCTTCTATCAAGTTCTATGTCCCTCATCCATTCGGTGCTTCTATCAAGTTCTATGTCCCTCATCCATTCGGTGCTTCTATCAAGTTCTATGTCCCTCATCCATTCGGTGCTTCTATCAAGTTCTATGTCCCTCATCCATTCGGTGCTTCTATCAAGTTCTATGTCCCTCATCCATTCGGTGTTTCTATCAAGTTCTATGTCCCTCATCCATTCGGTACTTCTATCAAGTTCTATGTCCCTCATCCATTCGGTGCTTCTATCAAGT
>JABXNX010000360.1:0-18059 GCA_014843695.1 Archivesica marissinica | reverse complement strand
CCCGAATCACTAGCGCCTACTTGCCGCTGTATCAACTCTAATTACTATTGCGTACATGCCGCTATATCAACTCTAATTACTAGTGCCTACATGTCGCTATATCAACACGAATCACTAGCGCTTACATGCCGCTATATCAACTCGAATCACTAGCGCCTACATGCTGCTATATCAACTCGAATCATTAGCGCCTACATGCCGCTATATCAACTCGCATCACTAGCGCCTACATGCCGCTATATCAACTCGAATCACTAGAGCTTACATGCCGCTATATCAACTCGAATCACTAGCGCCAACATGCTGATATATCAACTCGAATCACTAGCGCATACATGCCGCTATATCAACCCGAATCACTAGCGCCTACATGCCGCTATTTCAACTCGAATCACTAGCGCCTACATGCTAATATATCAACTCGAATCACTAGCACTAACATGTCGCTATATCAACTCGAATCACTAGCGCCTTCATGCCGCTATATTCACTCGAAACACTGGCGCCTACATGCCGCTATGTCAACTCGAATCACTAGCGCCAACATGCTGATATATCAACCCGAATCACTAGCGCCTTCATGCCGCCATATCAACTCGAATCACTAGCACTAACATGTCACTATATCAACCCGAATCACTAGCAGTAACATGCCGCTATATCAACTCGAATCACTAGCACCTGCATGCTGATATATCAACTCGAATCACTAGCACTAACATGCCGTTATATCAACTCGAATCACTAGCGCCTACATGCCGCTATATCAATTCGAATTACTAGCAGTAACATACCGCTATATCAACCCGAATCACTAGCGCCTACATGCCGCTATGTCATCTCGAATCACTAGCGCCAACATGCTGATATATCAACCCGAATCACTGGTGCCTACATGCCGCTATATCTACTCTAATTACTAGCAGTAACATGTCGCTATATCAACCCGAATCACTAGCGCCTACATGCCGCTATATCAATCCGAATCACTATCGCCTACATGCCACTATATCAAATCTAATTACTAACGCCTACATGCCGCTATATCAAATCGAATCACTAGCGCCTACATGCCGCTATATCAACCCGAATCACTAGCGCCTACATGCCGCTATATCAACTCGAATCACTAGCGCCTACATGCCGCTATATCAAATCGAATCACTAGCGCCTACATGCCGCTATATCAACTCGAATCACTAGCGCCTACATGCCGCTATATCAACTCAAATTACTAGCAGTAAATTGCCGCTATATCAACCCGATTCACTAGCGTCTACATGCCGCTATGTCAACCCGAATCACTAGCGCCTACATGCCGCTATATCAAATCGAATCACTAGCGCCTACATGACGCTATATCAACTCGAATCACTGGCGACTACTTGCCGCTATATCAACTCGAATTACTAGCAGTGACATGCCGCTATATCAACTCGACTCACTGGCGCCTACATGCCGCTATATCAACCCGAATCACTAGCGCCTACTTGCCGCTGTATCTACTCTAATTACTAGTGCGTACATGCCGCTATATCAACACGAATCACTAGCGCTTACATGCCGCTATATCAACTCGAATCACTAGCGCCTACATGCTGCTATATCAACTCGAATCATTAGCGCCTACATGCCGCTATATCAACTCGCATCACTAGCGCCTACATGCCGCTAAATCAACTCGAATCTCTAGAGCTTACATGCCGTTATATCAACTCGAATCACTAGCGCCAACATGCTGATATATCAACCCGAATCACTAGCGCCTACATGCCGCTATTTCAACTCGAATCACTAGCGCCTACATGCTAATATATCAACTCGAATCACTAGCACTAACATCTCGCTATATCAACTCGAATCACTAGCGCCTTCATGCCGCTATATTCACTCGAAACACTGGCGCCTACATGCTGCTATGTCAACTCGAATCACTAGCGCCAACATGCTGATATATCAACCCGAATCACTAGCGCCTTCATGCCGCTATATCAACTAGAATCATTAGCACTAACATGTCGCTATATCAATTCGAATTACTAGCAGTAACATACCGCTATATCAACCCGAATCACTAGCGCCTACATGCCGCTATGTCATCTCGAATCACTAGCGCCTACAGGCTGATATATCAACCCGAATCACTAGCGCCATCATGCCGCTATATCAAATCGAATTACTAGCAGTAACATACCGCTATATCAACTCGAATCACTAGCGCCTACATGCCGCTATATCAAATCGAATCACTAGCGCCTACATGCCGCTATATCAACCCGAATCACTAGTGCCTACATGCCGCTATATCAACCCGAATCACTAGCGCCTACTTGCCGCTGTATCAACTCTAATTACTATTGCGTACATGCCGCTATATCAACTCTAATTACTAGTGCCTACATGTCGCTATATCAACACGAATCACTAGCGCTTAAATGCCGCTATATCAACTCGAATCACTAGCGCCTACATGCTGCTATATCAACTCGAATCATTAGCGCCTACATGCCGCTATATCAACTCGCATCACTAGCGCCTACATGCCGCTATATCAACTCGAATCACTAGAGCTTACATGCCGCTATATCAACTCGAATCACTAGCGCCAACATGCTGATATATCAACTCGAATCACTAGCGCCTACATGCCGCTATATCAACCCGAATAACTAGCGCCTACATGCCGCTATATCAACTCGAATCACTAGCGCCTACATGCCGCTATATCAACTCAAATTACTAGCAGTAAATTGCCGCTATATCAAATCGAATCACTAGCGCCTACATGCCGCTATATCAACCCGAATCACTAGTGCCTACATGCCGCTATATCAACCCGAATCACTAGCGCCTACTTGCCGCTGTATCAACTCTAATTACTATTGCGTACATGCCGCTATATCAACTCTAATTACTAGTGCCTACATGTCGCTATATCAACACGAATCACTAGCGCTTACATGCCGCTATATCAACTCGAATCACTAGCGCCTACATGCTGCTATATCAACTCGAATAATTAGCGCCTACATGCCGCTATATCAACTCGCATCACTAGCGCCTACATGCCGCTATATCAACTCGAATCACTAGAGCTTACATGCCGCTATATCAACTCGAATCACTAGCGCCTACATGCCGCTATATCAACCCGAATAACTAGCGCCTACATGCCGCTATTTCAACTCGATTCACTAGCGCCTACATGCTAATATATCAACTCGAATCACTAGCACTAACATGTCGCTATATCAACTCGAATCACTAGCGCCTTCATGCCGCTATATTCACTCGAAACATTGGCGCCTACATGCTGCTATGTCAACTCGAATCACTAGCGCCAACATGCTGATATATCAACCCGAATCACTAGCGCCTTCATGCCGCCATATCAACTCGAATCACTAGCACTAACATGTCACTATATCAACCCGAATCACTAGCAGTAACATGCCGCTATATCAACTCGAATCACTAGCACCTGCATGCTGATATATCAACTCGAATCACTAGCACTAACATGCCGTTATATCAATTCGAATTACTAGCAGTAACATACCGCTATATCAACCCGAATCACTAGCGCCTACATGACGCTATGTCATCTCGAATCACTAGCGCCTACATGCTGATATATCAACTCGAATCACTAGCACTAACATGTCACTATATCAACCCGAATCACTAGCAGTAACATGCCGCTATATCAACTCGAATCACTAGCACCTACATGCTGATATATCAACTCGAATCACTAGCACTAACATGCCGTTATATCAACTCGAATCACTAGCGCCTACATGCCGCTATATCAACTCGAATTACTAGCAGTAACATACCGCTATATCAACTCGAATCACTAGCGCCTACATGCCGCTATATCAATCCGAATCACTAGCACCTACATGCCACTATATCAAATCGAATCACTAACGCCTACATGCCGCTATATCAAATCGAATCACTAGCGCCTACATGCCGCTATATCAACCCGAATCACTAGCGCCTACATGCCGCTATATCAACTCGAATCACTAGCGCCAACATGCTGATATATCAACTCGAATCACTAGCGCCTACATGCCGCTGTATCAACCCGAATCACTAGCGCCTACATGCCGCTATTTCAACTCGAATCACTAGCGCCTACATGCTAATATATCAACTCGAATCACTAGCACTAACATGTCGCTATATCAACTCGAATCACTAGCGCCTTCATGCCGCTATATTCACTCGAATCACTAGCGCCAACATGCTGATATATCAACCCGAATCACTAGCGCCTTCATGCCGCTATATCAACTAGAATCACTAGCACTAACATGTCGCTATATCAATTCGAATTACTAGCAGTAACATACCGCTATATCAACCCGAATCACTAGCGCCTACATGCCGCTATGTCATCTCGAATCACTAGCGCCTACAGGCTGATATATCAACCCGAATCACTAGCGCCATCATGCCGCTATATCAAATCGAATTACTAGCAGTAACATACCGCTATATCAACTCGAATCACTAGCGCCTACATGCCGCTATATCAACCCGAATCACTAGTGCCTTCATGCCGCTATATCAACCCGAATCACTAGCGCCTACTTGCCGCTGTATCAACTCTAATTACTATTGCGTACATGCCGCTATATCAACTCTAATTACTAGTGCCTACATGTCGCTATATCAACACGAATCACTAGCGCCTTCATGCCGCTATATTCACTCGAAACATTGGCGCCTACATGCCGCTATGTCAACTCGAATCACTAGCGCCTACATGCTGATATATCAACTCGAATCACTAGCGCCTTCATGCCGCTATATCAACTCGAATCACTAGCGCTTACATGTCGCTATATCAACTCGAATCACTAGCAGTAACATGCCGCTATATCAACTCGAATCACTAGCGCCTACATGCTGATATATCAACTCGAATCACTAGCGCTTACATGCCGCTATATCAACTCGAATCACTAGCGCCTACATGCCGCTATATCAATTCGAATTACTAGCAGTAGCATGCCGCTATATCAACCCGAATCACTAGCGCCTACATGCCGCTATGTCATCTCGAATCACTAGCACCTACATGCTGATATATCAACTCGAATCACTAGCACTACATGTCACTATATCAACCCGAATCACTAGCAGTAACATGCCGCTATGTCAACTCGAATCACTAGCGCCAACATGCTGATATATCAACTCGAATCACTAGCGCCTTCATGCCGCCATATCAACTCGAATCACTAGCACTAACATGTCACTATATCAACCCGAATCACTAGCAGTAACATGCCGCTATATCAACTCGAATCACTAGCACCTGCATGCTGATATATCAACTCGAATCACTAGCACTAACATGCCGTTATATCAATTCGAATTACTAGCAGTAACATACCGCTATATCAACCCGAATCACTAGCGCCTACATGCCGCTATGTCATCTCGAATCACTAGCGCCTACATGCTGATATATCAACTCGAATCACTAGCACTAACATGTCACTATATCAACCCGAATAACTAGCAGTAACATGCCGCTATATCAACTCGAATCACTAGCGCCTACATGCTGATATATCAACTCGAATCACTAGCACTACATCCGTTATATCAACTCGAATCACTACGCCTACATGCCGCTATATCACTCGAATTACTAGCAGTAACATACCGCTATATCAACTCGAATCACTAGCGCCTACATGCCGCTATATCAATCCGAATCACTAGCACCTACATGCCACTATATCAAATCGAATCACTAACGCCTACATGCCGCTATATCAAATCGAATCACTAGCGCCTACATGCCGCTATATCAACCCGAATCACTAGCGCCTACATGCCGCTATATCAACTCGAATCACTAGCGCCAACATGCTGATATATCAACTCGAATCACTAGCGCCTACATGCCGCTGTATCAACCCGAATCACTAGCGCCTACATGCCGCTATTTCAACTCGAATCACTAGCGCCTACATGCTAATATATCAACTCGAATCACTAGCACTAACATGTCGCTATATCAACTCGAATCACTAGCGCCTTCATGCCGCTATATTCACTCGAAACACTGGCGCCTACATGCTGCTATGTCAACTCGAATCACTAGCGCCAACATGCTGATATATCAACCCGAATCACTAGCGCCTTCATGCCGCTATATCAACTAGAATCACTAGCACTAACATGTCGCTATATCAATTCGAATTACTAGCAGTAACATACCGCTATATCAACCCGAATCACTAGCGCCTACATGCCGCTATGTCATCTCGAATCACTAGCGCCTACAGGCTGATATATCAACACGAATCACTAGCGCCATCATGCCGCTATATCAAATCGAATTACTAGCAGTAACATACCGCTATATCAACTCGAATCACTAGCGCCTACATGCCGCTATATCAACCCGATTCACTTGCGCCTTCATGCCGCTATATTCACTCGAAACATTGGCGCCTACATGCCGCTATGTCAACTCGAATCACTAGCGCCAACATGCTGATATATCAACCCGAATCACTAGCGCCTTCATGCCGCCATATCAACTCGAATCACTAGCACTAACATGTCACTATATCAACCCGAATCACTAGCAGTAACATGCCGCTATATCAACTCGAATCACTAGCACCTGCATGCTGATATATCAACTCGAATCACTAGCACTAACATGCCGTTATATCACTCGAATCACTAGCGCCTACATGCCGCTATATCAATTCGAATTACTAGCAGTAACATACCGCTATATTAACCAGAATCACTAGCGCCTACATGCCGCTATGTCATCTCGAATCACTAGCGCCTACATGCTGATATATCAACTCGAATCACTAGCACTAACATGTCACTATATCAACCCGAATCACTAGCAGTAACATGCCGCTATATCAACTCGAATCACTAGCACCTACATGCTGTTATATCAACTCGAATCACTAGCCCTAACATGCCGTTATATCAACTCGAATCACTAGCGCCTACATGCCGCTATATCAACTCGAATTACTAGCAGTAACATACGGCTATATCAACTCGAATCACTAGCGCCTACATGCCGCTATATCAATCCGAATCACTAGCACCTACATGCCACTATATCAAATCGAATCACTAACGCCTACATGCCGCTATATCAAATCGAATCACTAGCGCCTACATGCCGCTATATCAACCCGAATCACTAGCGCCTACATGCCGCTATATCAACTCGAATCACTAGCGCCAACATGCTGATATATCAACTCGAATCACTAGCGCCTACATGCCGCTGTATCAACCCGAATCACTAGCGCCTACATGCCGCTATTTCAACTCGAATCACTAGCGCCTACATGCTAATATATCAACTCGAATCACTAGCACTAACATGTCGCTATATCAACTCGAATCACTAGCGCCTTCATGCCGCTATATTCACTCGAAACACTGGCGCCTACATGCTGCTATGTCAACTCGAATCACTAGCGCCAACATGCTGATATATCAACCCGAATCACTAGCGCCTACATGCCGCTATGTCATTGTTGGTGGTGTTATCAACCCGAATCACTAGCGCCATCATGCCGCTATATCAAATCGAATTAGGTACATGCGCTATATCAATCGAATACTAGCGACATGTTTGTTGGTGGTTTGTTGGGGTTTGTTGGTTTTTGTTGTGTTTGTTGGTTGGTTTGTGGTTTTGTTGGTTGTTTACTAGAATCACTAGCACTAACATGTCGCTATATCAATTCGAATTACTAGCAGTAACATACCGCTATATCAACCCGAATCACTAGCGCCTACATGCCGCTATGTCATCTCGAATCACTAGCGCCTACAGGCTGATATATCAACCCGAATCACTAGCGCCATCATGCCGCTATATCAAATCGAATTACTAGCAGTAACATACCGCTATATCAACTCGAATCACTAGCGCCTACATGCCGCTATATCAACCCGAATCACTAGCGCCTACATGCCGCTATATCAACCCGAATCACTAGCGCCTACATGCCGCTGTATCAACTCTAATTACTAGCGCGTACTTGCCGCTGTATCAACTCTAATTACTATTGCGTACATGCCGCTATATCAACTCTAATTACTAGTGCCTACATGTCGCTATATCAACTCGAATCACTAGCGCCTACATGCTGCTATATCAACTCGAATCATTAGCGCCTACATGCCGCTATATCAACTCGCATCACTAGCGCCTACATGCCGCTATATCAACTCGAATCACTAGAGCTTACATGCCGCTATATCAACTCGAATCACTAGCGCCAACATGCTGATATATCAACTCGAATCACTAGCGCCTACATGCCGCTATATCAACCCGAATCACTAGCGCCTACATGCCGCTATTTCAACTCGAATCACTAGCGCCTACATGCTAATATATCAACTCGAATCACTAGCACTAACATGTCGCTATATCAACTCGAATCACTAGCGCCTTCATGCCGCTATATTCACTCGAAACACTGGCGCCTACATGCCGCTATGTCAACTCGAATCACTAGCGCCAACATGCTGATATATCAACCCGAATCACTAGCGCCTTCATGCCGCCATATCAACTCGAATCACTAGCACTAACATGTCACTATATCAACCCGAATCACTAGCAGTAACATGCCGCTATATCAACTCGAATCACTAGCACCTGCATGCTGATATATCAACTCGAATCACTAGCACTAACATGCCGTTATATCAACTCGAATCACTAGCGCCTACATGCCGCTATATCAATTCGAATTACTAGCAGTAACATACCGCTATATCAACCCGAATCACTAGCGCCTACATGCCGCTATGTCATCTCGAATCACTAGCGCCAACATGCTGATATATCAACCCGAATCACTGGTGCCTACATGCCGCTATATCTACTCTAATTACTAGCAGTAACATGTCGCTATATCAACCCGAATCACTAGCGCCTACATGCCGCTATATCAATCCGAATCACTAGCGCCTACATGCCACTATATCAAATCTAATTACTAACGCCTACATGCCGCTATATCAAATCGAATCACTAGCGCCTACATGCCGCTATATCAACCCGAATCACTAGCGCCTACATGCCGCTATATCAACTCGAATCACTAGCGCCTACATGCCGCTATATCAAATCGAATCACTAGCGCCTACATGCCGCTATATCAACTCGAATCACTAGCGCCTACATGCTGCTATATCAACTCGAATCACTAGCGCCTACATGCCGCTATATCAACCCGAATCACTAGCGCCTACATGCCGCTATATCAACTCGATCACTAGCGCCTACATGCCGCTATATCAACTCGAATCACTAGAGCTTACATGCCGCTATATCAACTCGAATCACTAGCGCCTACATGCCGCTATATCAACTCGAATTACTAGCAGTAAATTGCCGCTATATCAACTCGATTCACTAGCGCCTACATGCCGCTATGTCAACCCGAATCACTAGCGCCTACATGCCGCTATATCAAATCGAATCACTAGCGCCTACATGACGCTATATCAACTCGAATCACTAGCGCCTACATGCTGCTATATCAACTCGAATCACTAGTGCCTACATGCTGCTATATTAACTCGAATCACTAGCGCCTACATGCCGCTATATCAACTCTAATCACTAGCACTTAATGCCGCTATATCAACTCGAATCACTAGCGCCTACATGCCGCTATGTCAACCCGAATCACTAGTGCCTACATGCCGCTATATCAACTCGAATCACTAGCGCCTACATGCCGCTATATCAACTCGAATCACTAGCACTATAATGCCGCTATATCAACTCGAATCACTAGAGCTTACATGCCGCTATATCAACTCGAATCACTAGCGCCAACATGCTGATATATCAACTCGAATCACTAGCGCCTACATGCCGCTATATCAACCCGAATCACTAGCGCCTACATGCTGCTATTTCAACTCGAATCACTAGCGCCTACATGCTATTATATCAACTCGAATCACTAGCACTAACATGTCGCTATATCAACTCGAATCACTAGCGCCTACATGCCGCTATGTCAACTCGAATCACTAGTGCCTACATGCTGATATATCAACTAGAATCACTAGCGCCTACATGTCGCTATAACTACCCGAATAACTAGCGCCTACATGCTGATATATCATCTCGAATTACTAGCAGTAATGCCGCTATATCAACCAGAATCACTAGCGCCTACATGCCGTTATATCAACTCGAATCACTAGCGCCTACATGCCGCTATATAATCTCGAATTACTAGCAGTAACATGCCGTTATATCAACTCGAATCACTGGTGCCTACATGCCGCTATATCAACCCGAATCACTAGCGCCTACATGCCGCTATATCAACTCTAATTACTAGCGCCTACATGCTGATATATCAACTCGAATCACTAGTGTCTACAAGCCACTATATCATCTCGAATCACTAGCGCCTATATACCGCTATATCAACTCGAATCACTAGCGCCTATATGGTGATATATCAACTCGAATCACTAGCGCCTACATGCCGCTATATCAACTCGAATCACTAGTGCCTACATGCCGCTATATCAACTCGAATCACTAGCGCCTACATGTCGTTATATCAACTCGAATCACTAGCGCCTACATGCTGTATATCATCTCGAATTACTAGCAGTAATTTGCCGTTATATCAATCGAATGACTAGCGCTACATGCCGCTATATCATCTCGAATTACTAGCAGTAACATGCCGTTATATCAACTCTAATCACTAGTGCCTACATGCCGCTATATCAACCCGAATCACTAGCGCCTACATGCCGCTATATCATCTCGAATCACTAGTGCCTATATACCGCTATATCAACTCGAATCACTAGCGCCTATATGGTGATATATCAACTCGAATCACTAGCGCCTACATGCCACTATATCATCTCGAATTACTAGCAGTAACATGCCGTTATATCAACTCTAATCACTGGTGCCTACATGCCGCTATATCAACCCGAATCACTAGCGCCTACATGCCGCTATATCATCTCGAATCACTAGTGCCTATATACCGCTATATCAACTCGAATCACTAGCGCCTATATGGTGATATATCAACTCGAATCACTAGCGCCTACATGCCACTATATCAACTCGAATCACTAGCACTAACATGCCGCTATATCAACTCGAATCACTAGCGCCTACATGCCGCTATATCTACCCGAATCACTAGCGCCTACATGCTGCTATATCATCTCGAATCACTAGCAGTAATATGCTGTTATATCAACTCGAATCACTAGCGCCTCATGCCGCTATATCATGTTGTTGTGTTTTCTCGAATTACTAGCAGTAACATGCCGTTATATCTACTCGAATCACTAGCGCTTACATGCCGCTATATCATCTCGAATTACTAGCGTTTACATGCCGTTATATCAACTCTAATCACTGGTGCCTACATGCCGCTATATCAAATCGAATCATTAGTGCCTACATGCTGCTATATCATATCGAATCACTAGTGCCTATATGCTGATATATCAAATCGAGTCACTAGTGCCTATATGATGATATATCAACTCGAATTATTGGCGCCTACATGCCGCTATATCAACCCGAATCACTAGTGCCTACATGCCGCTATATTAACTCTAATTACTAGCGGTTAAATGCCGCTATATCAACTCGAATCTCTGGCGCCTACATGTCGCTATATCAACTATAATCACTAGCGCTTACATGTTGCTATTTCAACCCGAATCACTAGCGTATGTGTTTTGTTGGTACATGCTGCTATATCAACTCGAATCACTAGCGCCTATATGATTATATATCAACTCGAATCACTTGCGCCTACATGCCGCTATATCAACTCGAATTACTAGTATACATGCAGCTATATCAACTCGAATCACTAGCGCCTAGATGCCGCTATATCAAGTCGTATCACTAGCGCATACATGCCGCTATATCAAGCCGAATCACTAGCGCCTACATGTGCTATATCAACTCGAATCAGTGCCAGCACACAGTATTCTAGCTGGACAGCACATAGTTGTTGCAGGTGATATACATGTAGCTCAGGATTCCACTGTGCCAGCACACATTGTTCTAGATCGCGCATGCGCATGTGTAATACTGTGTTGTTGCTAAGCGTCGAAATTAGCCTAATTTAAATTACCACTGCACTTAATATTTACAATTAATTGTTATCTGAACACTAGTTTCCTGTTAGAGCAAGGATACCTCTCAATCTAAGGCAGCTAGAACAATTAGTGCTGGAATCCTGCGCTACATGTATATCACATGCAACAACTATGTGCTGTCCAGCGATCAATGTTGGCCAATGGTGAGAAGCAACACAGTATTACACATGCGCATGCGCGATCAGTAATGTTGGCAAATGGTAAGAATTTCCACTGATTTTAATAACATCAGAATCTGTCTAGTTTAATGGAACTTCAGTAGGGCCTAACATAATTTCATGAAAATCGAACAGTTTTGTTAAGTGTATGTATATGAATCAATGAGTATAATTCTGCAGCACGAGATCAGTCATGCAAAAACATAGTTACTGGTGCATGTTTTCAAATTTCTCAAAATAATAAAAAAGTCGATTTATTTTATTTACAATCCTGTTTGTTTGAATTGAAATTGTATGCTATTTGTTGTCTATACTTACGTGCATTCTAGTGTGATAAGTTAATAAACAAAGGCGCTACAAAGCATAACAACATATTTGTTTTACGAGTAATTTTAATTAGTGCAATAATATGTCATACACAACAGTGTTCAACTAACGGACGATTAGTTGTAGCTCTCTGATCGGCTGCATGTGTCTAGTTTCCTGTGCAAACGTAACGTAAGTCGATAACATCGTACTGACCATAATGCCTAGATGCGTTCAGTAATATATTGCAACTAACTGCGATCTATCTTATTTTATCGAACTGTGTTTTGGTGTCGATACTGTATATAAGTATACCTATTGTACAGTGTGCCTGGTACTCGCTTTCATTTTTGTTGATTGACAAATTGGAAAAACTATCTAATTATCAGGTGGTAAACGGAGACTCGGGAAACAACAGCACTTACAATGCCATTGTTCGTGTCTGTCACGTCGTTTAATCCGGCGTAATGGTGGCGTTCCATCATGTATCACTGAGATGTAATGCGAGAAATAATGTAAATTCATCTGGGATACATTAACTTCATGTTGGTTAACATTATATCAATTGTCATTAAGACTGACATATATACATACCATTGGATACATCTGTTATTCCTATATATACATACCATTGGGTACATCTGTTATTCCTATATATACATACCATTGGATACATCTGTTATTCCTATATATACATACCATTGGGTACATCAGTTATTCCTATATATACATACCATTGGATACATCTGTTATTCCTATATATACATACCATTGGATACATCTGTTATTCCTATATATACATACCATTGGATACATCTGTTATTCCTATATATACATACCATTGGATACATCTGTTATTCCTATATATACATACCATTGGATACATCTGTTATTCCTATATATACATACCATTGGATACATCTGTTATTCCTATATATACATACCATTGGATACATCTGTTATTCCTATATATACATACCATTGGATACATCTGTTATTCCTATATATACATACCATTGGATACATCTGTTATTCCCATATATACATACCATTCCTATATATACATACCATTAGATGCATATGTTATTCCTATGTATACATACCATTGGATACATCTGTTATTCCTATATATACATACATTGGATACATCTGTTATTCCTTATATATACATACCATTGGATACATCTGTTATTCCTATATATACATACCATTGGATACATCTGTTATTCCCATATATACATACCATTGGATACATCTGTTATTCCTATATATACATACCATTGGATACATCTGTTATTCCTATATATACATACCATTGGATACATCTGTTATTCCTATATATACATACCATTGGATACATCTGTTATTCCTAAATATACATACCATTGGATACATCTGTTATTCCTATATATACATACCATTGGATACATCTGTTATTCCCATATATACATACCATTCCTATATATACATACCATTAGATGCATATGTTATTCCTATGTATACATACCATTGGATACATCTGTTATTCCTTATATATACATACCATTGGATACATCTGTTATTCCTATATATACATACCATTTGATACATCTGTTATTCCTATATATACATACCATTGGATACATCTGTTATTCCTATATATACATACCATTGGATACATCTGTTATTCCTTATATATACATACCATTGGATACATCTGTTATTCCTATATATACATACCATTGGATACATCTGTTATTCCTATATATACATACCATTCCTATATATACATACCATTGGATACATCTGTTATTCCTATATATACATACAATTAGATACATCTGTTATTCCTATATATACACACCATTAGAGACATCTGTTATTCCTATGTATACACATCATTGTATTCAATATGTTATTCCTATATATACATACCATTAGATACATATGTTATTCCTATATATACATACCATTGGATACATCTGTTATTCCCATATATACATACCATTCCTATATATACATACCATTAGATGCATATGTTATTCCTATGTATACATACCATTGGATACATCTGTTATTCCTTATATATACATACCATTGGATACATCTGTTATTCCTATATATACATACCATTTAATACATCTGTTATTCCTATATATACATACCATTGGATACATCTGTTATTCCTTATATATACATACCATTGGATTCATCTGTTATTCCTATATATACATACCATTGTATACATCTGTTATTCCTTATATATACATACCATTGGATACATCTGTTATTCCTATATATACATACCATTGGATATATCTGTTATTCCCATATATACATACCATTCCTATATATACATACCATTAGATGCATATGTTATTCCTATGTATACATACCATTGGATACATCTGTTATTCCTATATATACATACCATTGGATACATCTGTTATTCCTTATATATACATACCATTGGATACATCTGTTATTCCTATATATACATACCATTGGATACATCTGTTATTCCTATATATACATACCATTGGATACATCTGTTATTCCTTATATATACATACCATTGGATACATCTGTTATTCCTATATATACATACCATTGGATACATCTGTTATTCCCATATATACATACCATTCCTATATATACATACCATTGGATACATCTGTTATTCCTATATATGCATACAATTAGATACATCTGTTATTCCTATATATACATACCATTAGAGACATCTGTTATTCCTATGTATACACATCATTGTATTCAATATGTTATTCCTATATATACATACCATTAGATACATATGTTATTCATATATATACATACCATTGGATACATCTATTATTCCTATATATACACACCATTGGTCCAGCCATTAAGGTAGTTGAATTAAATAATCACTTGCCCCTCACCACTGTAGGCTCAAATGATTATGTGGTGTCGAATTATTCCTGGTGAGGAAGCGATACAGCTGGCTAGTGGAATGTAGGTTATACTCGGATGTCCGTCCGTGGCGATCCAGCTGGCTTGTGGAAGGTAAGTTCTACTCAGATGCCCGTCCGTGGCGATCCAGCTGGCTTGTTGAAGGTAGTTTCCACTCGGATGCCCGTCCGTGGCGATCCAGCTGGCTTGTGGACGGTATGTTCTACTCGGATGCCGGTCCGTGGCGATCCAGCTGGCTTGTGGACGGTATGTTCTACTCGGATGCCGGTCCGTGGCGATCCAGCTGGCTTGTGGACGGTAGGTTCTACTCGGATGCCGGTCCGTGGCGATCCAGCCGGCTTGTGGAATGTAGGTTCTACTCGGATGCCCGTCCGTGGCGATCCAGCTGGCTTGTGGAAGGTAGGTTCTACTCGGATGCCCGTCCGTGGCGATCCAGCTGGCTTGTGGAAGGTAGGTTCTACTCGGATGCCCGTCCGTGGCGATCCAGCTGGCTTGTGGAAGGTAGGTTCTACTCGGATGCCGGTCCATGGCGATCCGATCCAGCTGGCTTGTTGAAGGTAGGTTCTACTCGGAGCCGGTCCATGGCGATCCGATCCAGCTGGCTTGTTGAAGGTAGGTTCTACTCGGATGCCCGTCCGTGGCGATCCAACTGGCTTGTGGAAGGTAGGTTCTACTCGGATGCCGGTCCGTGGCGATCCAGCTGGCTTGTGGAAGGTAGGTTCTACTCGGATGCCGGTCCGTGGCGATCCAGCTGGCTTGTGGAAGGTAGGTTCTACTCGAATGCCCGTCCGTGCATGAACTACGGCTCGGAGATACACACTGGGTCTTACTCCGCCCATTATAGCTGGATAGTCGCGATATGATTGAAGATGTTTGTGTGACAATAAACCTCAAATACAAACAAACACTGCAATACAATAGTGACTACCATATGATTGCATCAAAGTTATACTTAGTATATATCTGTTTACATATAGTTCATCAAAGCTATACTTTATTCAAGTACAACGTTCGGCTATTCTATTCTCATCATCTACGACAGGCATTGACACAACCTGCCCGTGCTTTGATTGGTTAGCGCTGCGTATGTTTAGCGTTCATGTATCGTCCTAACCGGCTGCCGACTGAATATATTAATCAGTTTTGATTTTAGAGGATAGTGCAATGATACAGACATATATTTTTTATTCTAACACGACCCAGCTAATAACATACATACTTGTAGAGTAAAATCTACCTCGGGTTATTTTGCGATATACCTACCTTGAACTATGCTGCGCGTGCATCGTGTTTTGGCTATTCCATTTATACAATGCGTGTAAAGTTTTATGAATGAAAGTCACGTGATGTTTGTAAATACTATCGTGGGAATTCGCGGAAGTGAGCTATTTTTAGAATCAGATAATCTCTTGTCCGTCTTGTTTTTCTGTTAAGTAACGTTTAAGTTACTATTCAGTACAGTTTTATTTGACAAAATAAATAAAATTATTGATCAGTTACAACTTTTGTTCATTTATGCACTAGATTGATATTTTCCATAACAAATAACGTCATCACCCCTTCGGATATTTCGAAAGCCAAATGCAGCGGAGTACAACGGAGTTTGAAGAAAATACTCCTTTGATTCTTAAAATTATTAGAAGTATGTCGTGTAACACTGTTAGAATCGAACTAATCAGTATCAACCGTGGTATATCGCAGAATAACCCTCGTGTGTCGTTCTTATGCATAGCAATATATTATATATATATATATTTCTACGCATAAGAACTTCAAACTCGGGTTATTCTGCGATATACAACGGTTGATACTTATTATTTCTTAAATAGACTGAAGAGTAAATGTGTGATTAATGAGATAGTTTTAATACAGAATTAAATCCCACGAAACATGAATCTTGTTTTATATCAGTGTTCCGTCTGCTGATGATTTGAATGCTGTGTCGGTGTTTAGACGTGTTGTCCGTTTATCATGGCATTGTTGGCAGATGGACAGAATGGATTCCGTACGAAGAGAAGCACTTATTTAGTTAATTTAATTGAGGCACATAAGAAACTTAAACAATGCACATATGCACCATTAATAGACTTCCGTAAGGCTTACGATATCATTATTCGCTCACAATTATGGACACTGTTGAAGTATATCGGTATTTCTTGTAAAATGAGCGTAGCTATAAAGTCACTCATGTGTTAGAATTAATTTCTTTATATGAGCTAGCTGTATACCTGAAGTCCTTTGATATTAGTATTACTATCGTTCATGAGAAGGTTTGTCCTGTGTGCTGCTAACATTGTATTAGCTAACGATGAACATGACTTGTATGTTTTGCTAAATGCTCTGACCATTGGTCTGTAATTAATACCGGTACAAGTAATATAGTGCAATTCCGTCCAGGTAGTCTGACATATTTAAATGTGAAAATGAACAGTTAACCGTTGTTGACAGATG